>JANIJF010215125.1:0-10535 GCA_024520955.1 Erythroxylum bequaertii | reverse complement strand
CACATAATAATGGTTTAGGTAAGTCCATAAACATAACGAACTACACAATTCCATATACTGGTCTTATGTAGTCGTAAACTTGAGGGAGTCCTAAAAGGAGTTCCGTGCCACTAGTGGGCAGGTGAGAGAAGCCTTGACTTGGTCAACGTGCACGTGACGGTTCTTGGATGGACTACTAAAACCCACATAACATGTATTTCAAAACTTGTTGCCTAAAATGGCACTTTTTGAAAAAACTTGATTTTTCTTGACATTTTTCCATAAAGGCATATTTTAAAAACACAATTATTCATGAACATGAAATATCTCACATTTCATCAACCAAATTCACATAGCAATTCATCAAATCATTCAAAAGCACTGAATGCAACAAATTTAGCAATTTCTCACATCAATGACAACCAATAAAAACAACATTTAAGAAGCCATTGAAAACATTTTGTTTTCTTGATTTTGAAAACATATCAAGGGCTCATTAATTGAATTATAAATATGCAACCCACCTTAAATCCTTGCTTGAAACTTGACTCAAATTGTCTCCCCTTGTTCTTGATTCCTCTTGCCTCCCTTAATGTCCTTTATCAACATTCACAAAATTCCCAATCAATAGACATTTCAATTGGACAACCCATATGACTTATTCATCAAAATTGACCTTAGAATTCACAAACCCATACTATTCTTAAGCTATCTAAACTAAAAACCTTTCAAAATCCAACTAATCAAACATACTCTTACCTTGAATGTTCACCAAACAATGAATTTCTTGGCTTGAATGGAAGCTCTCACCATCCTCCACGTTTTTCTCTTCTTGAGCAACATGAAAATCCCTCTTGAAGACCATGAAAAAGCAAGCCCTAGCTCTCTCTTTCTTCTTTCCTTCTTCTTCTCCACGACACCTCACTCTCTTCTCTCTATTTTTTTTGTTCTTTTCCTCTCATTTTCGTGCATCACTCTTCCTTATATACCAACCCACATGTCTTATTAGCAAATGACCTCTTTGCCCTTCCTTATAAGCCTTATAACTTACATGCTTAAGTTGTCTTCCAATTTTGCCCCTCTTGCAACTTTCCACCTTAATTCAACTTAATCCATGTCATATGGTCTTACTCAAATTAACATGTTAACTAACCCCCATTAACATGCTAATTAATTTCACAAAATCCTCTATTGAGACTTCAAAATTCATTTAAATCCTTGCCTAACTCTTTCCAAAAATCAAGGCATTTTCTAATCATGAAATTGAAGGAATTTCATAAAACTTCCTTCTAGACAAATGTTCCTCATTGTCTCACTTTTATAATGACACCAAAATCATTTAATTTGGTTCCATAGTCTAAGAGTTATACTCCAAACATTTCGTACTATTCTTATACTAAAACATTATTCTGCGCTTGACTTGCATCCAAAAATTAACTTTCTTAGAGATTGAATTAGAACTTAATTCCTTCATACAACTTGTAGCCTTATATCCCTCGTTTACTCCAAATCAAAAATCATCTCATTTGGATAACTAGAGATCAAGTTATGACTAAAACACCGAAGCATACTTAATGAACATGTTTTAATTTCATTTTCCAGCTTTTACTTCCAATATTTCACATGTGATCCATCTTGTATCTAAACCATCTTTCCAATTTCTTAAATTCTTCTTTTCTTTACACATGAACAATCTCTAACAATTTCTCATTTAGTAGTCCTAACTTCTAAGAAAGTTTGGGGTCCAACAAAAGTGATCAAGTAAAGTCTTTTGAGTTATAAATTCATTTATGGGTGGAATTACTCTTCACGCAGGAGAAATATTGTTATAAGAGTTGCTCTACGATTCTAGAAAAACAAAATTGTTGTAGGAAGTTTCTTCTTCGCCTTATTATAAGAAAAAACATAGTAGAATTCTAAGAAATATATTCAAGAGTGGGCATAGGCAAGAGTTATTTGCCTAACAACTAAAAAATTGGTTTGCCTTTCTTCTTCTTTATTTACTTTAAACTATTGTTTGATTGTGTCATTGACTTACATTAAACTATCCTTAGTCAATTGCCTTCAATAGATAAAAACAATTGTTTAAGTTCACTAACACTCAATTCAACCCCCTCTTGTGCCATTAAGTACCAATAAAAAGTGATAAGCATCTATATCTTTAATATCAAAGTATACTTCATCCTTATACTTGTTAATAGAAAAATATACTTTGCATTATTATGTTACCTTAATCCTTTATTCCCCTTTTATCAAACTAATGTACTAAGGATTAAAGTGTTTCTCATTCTTTAATATAAAACTCTCTATAACATCCATCCCTAAAATATTCTTGCTGTTGGACCCCGAACCTTTTTGTAAGTTAAGACCATTAAATGAGAAGTTGTTCATGATCATTCATGTATAAAAAAATGAAAATTCTTGAAATTGAAATGAAATGGAAAATATGATTTAGATATAAGATGGATTATATGTGAAAAGTAAAGTTAGAAGTTGGAAAATGTTACATTGAACATGTTTCGGTGTTTTAGCCATAACTCTTTTTCTAGTTATCGAAATGAGATGATTCTTGAAATTGTATTGAACTAGAGAAATACAGCTATAATTTATCTGAAGAAAGTGAATTTTAATTCAGCCTCTAAGTTTTTCAATTTTTGGACGGAAGTAAAGTGCTGGAAAATGTGTTAGCATAATGATAGTTCGAGATGTTTGGACCATAACTTGGGGTATAGTACACCAAATTAAATGCTTTTTGTGGAAATTATGAAATTAAGACATAGAGGAACAATTATCTAGAAGGACGTTTTGGCACATTCCTTCAAATTGATGATTAAAAAGTGTCCTAAAGTATCATGAAGTAAAATGAAATAAGCAGGGGCATTTTAGGTACATCACTTAAAGGTTTATGTTATAAGGCTTTCAAGGAGGGGCAAATGGGTCTTTTCCCATTCATTAATTGACATGGCACTTAAGAAGAAGGGGGCTGTCGTGGGTTGAAGGAAAGACACGAAGAGAAGAGAAAGAAAGAAGGAAAAGAAGAAGAGAGAAGGAGAAGGGAAGCTTTCGGCTATGGAGGAGAAGAAAAAGAAGAAGGCATGAGCTAGGGTTTTTCGATTCTTTGGAGATTCAAGTAAGTTTTTAAGTAGATTCAAGAGGAAAGGAAGGGAAGAGCATGAAATTTTTCCATGGAGCCAAGAAATACGAAAATGGAGGAGAAAAAGGTAAGAGAGAGAAAGTTTTGATTTTGATAGTTTTGATGAAGTCTTGGTTTAGATGGCTTGATATTTTTATGGGATTGAGTTTTCTATGGTTGATTTAGGTGATTATTGCTAAGATGAGGCTTAATTTTGGATGATTGATTAGTTAGGGTTTATACCCAAATTTGGTAATTTGGGGTTTTTGGAAATTGGTAGTTTTAAATGGCTTGAAATATGTTGGAATTAGGTTTCCTATAGTGAATGTTGAGGATCTTGTCTAATATGATGTTAAATTTTGATGATATTGGCTTAGGGAAGTTTTGATTTAAGGAATTAAATAAGCAATGGAGAAATTGATGTGTTGATCAAGTCTTTAGCATGGATTTCAGGTGGGTATCTTGTTTATAATTGATTAATAAGCCAATGACGTTTTGTTCAAAATGATTTCAAATTCATCGTTTTTGAATGATTCACGAATTTGCTATAATTGTGCATTCATTGCTTTTAAATGATTTGAGAAATTGCCAAATTGTGGTATTCATTGCTTTTGTTTGATTTGAGAAATTACTATGTGAGTTGGATTGATGAATGGTTGAGGAATTGTGAAGCATTGATGTGAATGCATATGAAATATGCCATGCTTATGAAATCAAGTTTTCAAGAATGTGCCATTTGGGCACTCACTTTTCAAGTCATGATTACATGTTATGTGGGTTTAGGGTAGTCCTCAAGAACCATCACGTGCACGTTGACCATGAAATAGGCTTCTCCCGCCTGCCCGCTTGTGGCAAGGAGTTCCTTTTAGGACTCCTCAAGAATTTGCCTACCTAAAGCCATTTAATGGATTTATGTAGTGCCATGAATATGGACTTACCCAAAACCATTATGATGTGTTATATGTTTATGAATTGTGACATGATGCATTCATGATTTATAAACAAGATGAAAATGCATGAGATGTGTTATTGCGATTTTGATTATTTGACAAGAACTTTGAGAAAAGTGAATTTTATGATTCAATAAGCATTTTGTAACAAAGGACTTCTAAACTGTTTTTGCTTGTTATTTTGTTATAAGCATGTTACCCACGGAGCTTTCGAGCTCACCCCCTCTTTTTCCCCATCCTCAGGTCATGGACAAGAAATCAAGAGGAAATCAAGGCATTACTTGGGATTTGCATGTTTTGTTATGTTTTTGGAATTATTGATGTAAGATAAAGTTTCAAATGTAAATTGAGAATTATTGGGTTTGTATGTGGGAAATTGATATTGATATTGTATTTGGTGGCTTGGAAATGCCATTGAAGGTTGCAAGCTTTTAATTTATGATGTTAAGGAAATATGTAAATGTGTATGGTTGAGATATGTATTTGTGTATGGTTTTGGAATGTAAATTTGTATATGGATGAACTTGATGAATGTTGAGCAATGGTTAGTATATATGTGTATATATATATAACCAGTGAGATATTAGGGAAAAGCTACATCGAAATTTTGGGATGATGAAATGTAGCTAAATGTGACAATTCAATTGAGATGAGACTTAAGAATGGATGATTGTGAAATTGGAATATGAATTTTTTATGATGATGTGGCTTGAATTTTGAGATAATTGCATGAAGCTATCCGCTTGAATAATGAATGACTTATTATTATGAATGATGAGTTGTGGTTAAATATGAAGAGTAAATGAATTGGAGTTTATAATTGAATGAATTCCAATTGATAGTTGAATGGACTAGAATGTGTTGCTTTAGTTAAGGATTAAAGAAAATGAGGTTGAGATATTGTTGTTTGATGAACCAAATTGAGCAAGGATTGGTAGTTTGATGAAGTAAGTTTGATGTTTGAGTGAGTATGAAGTGAATTAGCATTAGAAGAAGTGAAATTAGGAAGATTATAAGTGTATATGAAGTTAGATTGCATGTAGGAAGCATAGAAGAAGGGTTGGAGGACTTTGGGGAATTCCCATGTCCGTTTAAAGGACTTAGTGTCCGTTTAACGGACCTTTTCGGGTCAAAAAGGACCCTTTGCATTCCCCTTGTCCGTTAAACGGACATGGAAGTCCGTTTAACGGACCTTCTCGGGTGAAAAATGCAGTTTGGCCAATTCATGTCCGTTAAACAGACATGCACTGGAAAATGATGGATTTTGACCATTTTAGAGGCCGAATCTCGCTTTGAGGCCTCTAATACGAGTTGTAGATCTCGATGTCTTCTTTTAAATGGCACAAGAACAAAAGCAATCGGACATCTGTAGAAAAGGTTGTGGCATTCTCGCCAAGAGAGGTTCAAATTGATTTTGGGTTTGAACATGGTCCATTGTTTGGCATAACTCCCTCATCCAACCTCCAATTGATGTGATTCTTGGACTGAAGGTTTCCTAGGACATGTATCTATCTCTCCATGAGAATTTGTATCATTTGGAGTTGAATTGAGAGAGTTTGCATTAAAGCAAGTGAGAGGTCGGATAGGAGAGCATGTTTGAGGTATGAGCACATTTTGGTACTTTAATCATATCTTGAGTTGTAGAACTCCAATTGAAGTGATTCCTACGCCAAATCGAACAAGAGACATAGAGCTATGATTTCTATGAAGAAGTTGATTTGAAATTAGGGTTTTACGATTTCCAAATTTCTGCTCACAAGTTAAAGAAATTGAGTTCAAGCATGGTGATTGTTTTATGTGGGCATACCATTGATCAATTGTGAAGTGATTTTTGGGTTATTATAAGAATGAACATGTAACGGATGATGGCTAATGATAGTGCAATGAAAAAAAAATCATGGCTAATTAGGGTTAAAGCAATAACCCTACAAGGATAATACGCTCAAGTATTACGGTTTCGCGAGAGCGAGTTGGGTTCCCGTAATGGGGGCCAACACTTGCAACCACCACTATTAATTGTCACATCAAATAAATGATTATTGATAACAAATCTAGTCAGAAATAATTGATGGCTTTAAGTTTACCCTATTATTTGGAGAAAACATCATTCATCCGAAAATGTAGTTTGACCCGTTGCCACCATTATTTTCATACTCATAATGTCCATTGAACCACAACAAATCTCATCATTCTCTTTCTTTTTCTCTACAACATGAACTACCTTTCTAAGTAGGTGATCACTAGACTTCTGATCAGGTTGGTTATACTTGAAACACTTTTCTAAGATTGGTTTTGTCTAAGGATTCACAATATTAGCCTCTTTTTTTATTCAATCACCTTCTTTTCCTTATATCTTTATCTGACTTGCCCTTATCATTAGGAATATTGTAATTATCTCTATTGTAATTCTTATGGGGATATTTTAGCATGTTCTTCTCTGACAAAAGCAATTCAACCTTTAAAGATGTACTTTAGGCTTCAAATAGAGTTGTCAATAGGTGTATCCTTATTTTCTCTTTGACAACTGGTTTTAAACATTCTAAATATCTCCTAACATGTTGCCTTTTAGTCTTTCATAAATTATTCCTATTTGTTATACTTATGAAGTATGTAGTATACTTCTGTATATATTTCAAACTATAATGACATCTTTGATACAAATGAAACAAAATTTGCTCGTAATAAAGAAGAAAAATCCTTCTATAATAGTTGCATCATACTATGTTAGGTTTTCATGGGTGCTTTTCTCTTGTAATCTTTTGGACTTCAATCTTTCCTACTATGAAAATGCTTCACCCTTCAACTTGTATCTAATAAGTTTCATCCTCTTTTCCTTCTAAAATCTCCATATCCTTTATTTTTTTCTTTATGCTTTTACAATCTAGTCTATATGTTCTTAAATATTCAAATTTCATTATGGAAAAGAATATCTACTTTTAATATGAACTCATTGGTATCTCTATCACTATAACCATTCCTAATATATTTAGTATTTCTCTTAGGTTCTATGAAGAAATCATTTTGATTATCTATATCCTCCATCTGTAGATATTATCTATGCTTGTTATATGCATGAATTAGTCAATCAATAGGTTGTGCACAAGCTAAATATTCTTAGGTATAAAGCCCTTTTGTTATTTAAATTGCACATATGCCTAAAGCATTGAATTGATTTACAATTTGTTCAAAGCATCTTTCTAAAAGTTGGAATTTGAGATCCATTCATAACTCTAAAGCTTTTAATGCCATCTTTTGACTTTTATGATAGATTGTGAGGTTAGTTTTTTTTATCTTAGTCTTGAGAATCGTAACCTACTACAGCTAGTTATCATAAGTAATATATTATCATAAAATAAAGGTTTTCATTGAGTGAGTTTTCTTGCTCTGGAACCACCTAATGTAATATATTATCATGAAATAAAGGTTTTCACTTGACTTTATCTTTAAGATTGATAAATATAACACTAAAATGTAAATTTAAATAGAGAGAAAATTATGTAATATTGTTGAGATTTTGCAAATAATGTAAAACCTACATATTTATTAAAAATTTGACAATGAAATTATTTTATAATTTTTTAAATACTAATAATTTGAAATTTCATAAAAAAGGAAAGGAAAAAGGTCTAAATGTTGTCAAATTTTGTAAGGCATCTTAAAACATATTTTCACTACAATGGTAAAATCAACTTGAATATTGTTAAATTTTATCATCAACATTGTTACAATGAAATATATAGATATTTAATTTCATATATTGTGATATGTATTATTATCAAATAAAAATTAAAATATGTTTAATGAGTTGTTAATACGTCTGGATATTTTAATCAATTTATCCAAAATAAATATTTATTATTTAACATAAAAGTCATTAATTATAACACAATTACTATAACCATTCTAAATAAAATTTTATTCATTACACTTTATATCACTTTTAGAAAATTAGTTTTCTATAATATTTGTTAAAGCGTATAAATCATTGTAGACCCTCAGCTAACAATTTAAAATTTTAAGTTTAATAACTTTAATGTGATATTAAATGTTAATAATGTAAACATTGAAGTTTCAAATATACTTAAACTATATTTTATTTTGAGTATGCCTATATAATGTTATTTGAATTATTTTAGGATTCACCAAATTTGTTAAAAAAATTTAGTTAATTTTAATGCTTTAAATTTGATATGAAAACTTTTATGATTATAATTTTTTAAGGAAATGAATAAATTTTATTAACATTAGCAAAAGCTAGTTCAACATTATAATGAGTACATGAAACTGACTATCTATCAATTTAAAACATGATTAGAAAATCTAAATGAAGATAAAAAACATATCATCTCAGTTATAAGATCAATACAGCACGTTAATTATACGTTTCGTTTGCTATTCATGTCAGGTGAGAGATAGTTTTGTGCATTTTTTGCAATAATTGCATCTCTAATCTAGTTGAGTATATTCAAGGCTAGCTAGTATTTGTCTTCTGCCATCTTCTTGAACAATCTGTTGTTTCTTTCTTTCCAAAGAGTGTAAATGGTGGTGGTGAATGTTACTTTGAGCAATATGGCATTTTGCTTTCCATTCTTTGTGTGGTTGATGAACCAATTCAAAGATTCCTCCCATACATATGGGTAATTGTCCATTCCTAACATATGATGAATTTTGCTCCAAATTACTTTCGAATATCTTCATAGAAAGAAAAAGGTGATTTCTATCTTGAACAGCTTTGCATAATTCATAAGTTGTTTCACTGGTGCCAAACCATCAACTCTTAGTCCTAAGCCTGTTTTTGATCACTAGCCAAGTGATTATTAAGGCTTTAGGATTTATACTTTATTTCCATAGAAGGTTTTACCATGGAACTTTTGTTGAACTATTTATGATCATTTTATGACATGATTCATTTGTGAATTTTCCACTCGAACTGGGAGTCCAAATGGTGAGGTCTTTTTCATTCCTCTTGAAAATGGGGGCAGGCTATCACTATTCAAATTTAATTTTCGGGGGCAAAATCTACTAAGTTTCGAAAGATCAACCTTAAAAACTCTTTAAGTCCAAGGATTTAATTAATCAACTCGATTATTTAAATCCTTGTTAAAAACCTTAGTGTGTGAAATGGATAAATTCATGCAAGTGGTCTATCGGATCAAACATAATCATCTATATCAAACACAACTAGGCAGATAATGATAATTAACGCAATCACTAAAGACATATATGAGACTTCATATATTAAAGCACAATGTTCAATATAAACTAATCCATAGCACAAATCATTGTCAACATCCAATTAAACTATAATCAGACTAATTTAATCATATAATCGTAATCTCCAACTCGGACTATTACAATAATATAACTAAACTTAAGAAAATAATTGATTACTCCCCTTTGAAGCCCACGGTGAACTCAAGCCATTGCTACATCTTTAAGAGGGTCGGAAACCTTAGCCACGCATAACTCCGATGATGTCCATCACTGCTGGAAACCCAACGCTACCCATGGCTCCAAGAAAAACCTTCGGTGAAGTGATGATATGGTTCTCGGTGAAGATAGATGATGATCGGATGTGAAGATGACGGGTGAGGGTTTCTCTCGGTGGCTGCCGAATGATTGTTCTCGGATGGAAGATGATGAATGAAGGTGGTTCTGTGAAGGGCGGTATCTGAAGCTCTCTCTGTGTATCTCTCTCTCTCGTCTGTGTGTGTCCGTCGAATGACCTAATTTGGCAAAGATTTAAATGAAAGAGCCAGGTCGGGTTGGAATAGTGAGAGAATTTTTCATTTATGGTCCGGATATCCGCCCGCACGTCGGGACGAGGACATTAATGTACGCCGCGACGTGCAAATCTTGCTTGGTCGCCGCGACGAGGAAATTAGATATACGCCGCGTCGTGTATTCCTTGTAGGTACGTCGCGACGTGGGAATTGATCTTCGCCGCGACGTGTGTGAAACTGTTGACTTTTGACTTGATTGACTCCTTTTCTCCTGCCACACAAAATAACAATTTGCAATATCAATTGTCCTCAAAAATTATAATGCAATTAACATCAACTTGTAATAATTTACCAACAAATTGCATATAGTATGAGCTCATTCAGAAGAATCAATTTAAGCACCAAAAATCACAAATAAGAGTCAAACAGTGTATTAACAGCTATAAAAATGCAGCCAATTTAGGAGATAAACTTGGCTCAATCAAATTCCCCCACACTTAGACCTTTGTACTCCTGAACAAAGTTTACAAGAGTCAAAAAGATACAAGAGTAAAAGAAAATTCCGCCCATGCTCAAAACAATAAAGGGGAATTAACACAATTCACTTTCTCAGAATTCAATAACAGCAAATTGAAAGAGTGCTAATAAGGCAAACACTGAAAGAATTTAAGTTCAAGAGATTGAACAAAAGAGAATCACTCAGGATATAGTGTTTGCGCTCATCTCACTTGTGTTTAGGGATATTTTTAC
>JANIJF010215123.1:0-10535 GCA_024520955.1 Erythroxylum bequaertii | reverse complement strand
CCGCCGAGCTCTCGCCTTCTTCCGCTTCTCTCCATCGACCGACTGTGCCCATCCCTCCTGCCGCCCGGGATCTTTCAGCTGGCCCTAACACTTCTGAGGCTCCCCCTCGCCAGGACCTCCCGCTTCCACCTTCCTCTTCCCCCTTACCTCCTCAGGTCGCCCTTCTCCACGAGGCCCTTCGGCGCATTGAGGCCCAGATGGCAGCGGACCGCCAATATTACCAGTCTATGTTTCAATTGATTGCGGATCGTCTCCTGTTGCCCATCCCTCCTGCCGCCCGGGATCTTTCAGCTGGCCCTAGCACTTCCGAGGCCGCGCCTCCTGATCCTCCTGCTGCTGATCCTCCGGCTTAGCCTTGGCATTTTCTGTTTTGTTTTCTTGTTTTTCTTTCTTTTGTTATTTTCTGTACTTAGTTCTTTGGATCCTTTGTCCTGTTTGTACTTGAATTGTTCCGATTAATGATCAATCTCTCACTTTCTTTTCTCTCTTTATGACTGCTTTATTTCATTTTCATTGCTCTATTTTCATTGAGGACAATGTTGTGTTTAAGTGTGGGGGAGTTGTTGCCCTATTTCTATCTTGTGTAACAACTTGGACAATTTGAAATTTTCTGTCATTCTGCAGTTCCTCGCCGCGACGAATGATCACACGTCGCGACGAGGCTGGTCATTTAGTGTGTACGTCGGAATTACAAGATAATTAATTAAAATGTAATTAACTAATTAAATTGAAATTAGTTAAATATAATTAATTAGTTAATTACAACATAATTAATTAAAATATAACTTATTTATTAATTTAATTATAAAAATTTATTTTTTAATATTTTAATAAACTAATAAATATTAATAATTTAACCGAACATCAAAATTTATAATTATATTCTTTGTAATTGCTGACAATATCCATCCATCATCCGTTGCCTTACGTTAACCAATCCGCTCTTAAAATATCACGAGATATCATTCCTCTTCTCTCCAAGCCCTATAAATATACAGCTGGAGTGAATCTAGGTTTGCCGAATTAGAAACAGAAAACGAAAAGTACACGCATTCTCTCTCTAGAAGCTCTTTGAGTTCACTCCCTCTCTCCTTCTCTCTACACTGCAAACCCTAAATTTCGATGATGGCTGGATCTTCTAGAAGAGCCCCCAGTGGTCAGGTGATACGCTCACTGTCTCCGTCAGGAAGATTCAATTTCTCCTCTAATCATCAGTCGTCGGCGAAGGCGTTCGCGTCTTCAAGCTCCAGCTTCTCCTCTCGCTCCTCTACCTTCTTTGGCCATAACCACCAGAGATCTGTTTCTCCGACGCGTGTCAATCTGTGCGGGAAGGCTCGTTCTGTGCGGTTCTCCCTCGACCGTTCGGTCTCTCCTAACCGCTCCATCTCCACCGTCAGTCCCTCTGGCAGCAGCCAACACCAGGTGGTGAGCAAGCAAAGCGCACCGAAACGGACTTGCCTCTGCTCTCCTACGACGCATCCAGGTTCATTCCGGTGCAGCCTCCACAAAAACTTCAACACTTCGCAAAGCGTCGGTTGCTCGCCCAGCAATCGGTTGAACGCGCGTCGATCAGCGATGACGAACTCGCTGGTGAGAATCGGTGGCGTGGAAGGCGATTTGGTGAAGAGAGCTTTAGCTACGTTGATTCGGCCGTCTTCTCATCAGCAACGCCGGCGAGCCGACTTCCAGCCTCGTCCGAGCCGGTTATCGAACATGTGCAAGGCGGAGGATTTGTAGTTCACGGTAATTTCATCTATAAACCCCTAATCCATTGATCTCGAGTTCGCTCTGGCTATGGAGAACTCCAACGACTTAGATCTGAGCGTACAACAGTGGCGCGTGCGGTTCGGAACGGACAAGTTTTGCATTATCCGGTGACCGAAGTCTAAAACACAGAAGGACCTTTCGTTCTTATTCGCTGTATATATATAGTTAAAATCTATAAATCAAGTTACCGCCATTAATGGCGGCTTGGAGGGTGATCTCAGGATTAAGTACAATTTCGCAATCACACGAATCTAAATTTTTTTGCTTAATTTACATTTAAGTGAATTATTAAATTGGAGATATTTAAGAATTTGTGGTAATTTCAAGCCATTTAAAACCAATTTCCAGTTTCTTCTTCTTTTACTCCGTTACCTCTGCCGTTTGCTTTAACGTTTACCTTTCGTTCCGTTTGTAGAAGGTTCCAGCGTCTCCTATACGTCAACTCGTGCGTCGTATCTTCGTACATCGTAAGTATTTCTTATTCTCTTTTACTTTAGACATCTTTTCTATTTTATTTCTACCAGTTTCTGCAGGTGGACATATGCCTAAGCTCTTCGGATTCAAAACGACAATAAAGTATCTTCAATTTAAAGTCGTCGGCCACGGACTTTGTCAGAGTTTACTTTTAGACATGAAAGTGAGAGAAAACGAGACGAGCATATTAATATTTTAAATATCGTTGTTAAATTATTATAAAATTGGAAGAGATTGTTTTTTTGCAAGAAATTGTTAATTTATTTTAATTTATAAAAATTAATTGATTGATAATTAACTAAACTTTAATAATAAAAACAATTTAAAAATTTTAATCATTACAATATATAATAAAAATTAGTAAAATAGGTGTATATATATTTATAAGAAAACTGAAAAAAAATTCCCTTATGTGATAATAATAATCAATATTTTGCTTTTTTGCTAATTTATTAGGAGAGTTTCAAAGATCATAGATACATTAATTATCAATGTTATATGCAAATAATGTCAGGTCATAATCGCATTTAGTAAAAGTCAACAGCCAGCCATTAGCTATATTTGTAATTGTATTATTGGACAAGGTCACTCTCACACCCCCTCTGGTCAATTATTGCTGGGGCTTAATTTTAAAGCAAGTTGTTAATTATCTATAATTATTCAAAATAACCTAAAATTTCCATTGCCTAAGTTAAGACTTCTTTATGACATGATTTGGTCACTAATCCCTACCTTATAATGATGAATCTAAAAATTAAAATACGTTAATTGTTATTTAATTGTTGATTTATTAATTTATTTAATAAATATTATAAAATAATATTATTAACTTAAAATTTGGGTTAATTTAAATTTTTATGCACTAAATTCAAAAATTTATTTGTTACTTTGATTTAGAATTATTTAATATGTATTTATTCTTATTTAAATTAATTAAGAATTGAATTTGAATTTGAATTTGATATTGGTTAAAAGGCCAAGTCTGGACCAAAACCATTTGATCACGTAAGCTCAATGAAGAAAAGGAGAGCCAGTTTTGTTATGGTAAACCGTCTCTATCGGTTCAAGAAGTGGAGACCCCATAAGGATATGCATCCTTATCTAGAACCGACTTTAACATAGATAAGGTTTTGAAAAGGAGGTCTGATATGAGGGTGTCCCGTTACTTGAATGCTACTGTGTAGAGCTCAAACTGATCAATCAACAGCGATGACCGTTAGTTGGATGAAATGAAAATTAAGAGGTAAGGGCTTATAAATAAAAGAAGTATAATTAAATTTTATATCATCAATAATATATTATTTTTATAATTTTCTGATGATTTTTATCGTCTTGTAAATCATATATCAAATTTAAACGTTTTAAATGTTTTTTATTTGATTTATTTTAATAATTTTTATTATAAAAAACTGATAAATTTATTAAGTAATGTAAACTAATCGACTTTTATAAATCAAAATAAATCAATTAATTTTTATTTAATAATTTTTTAAATTAAATTTCAAGTTTTCAGGAATAACAATCTTTTTCAATTATATGTAAAATTATTCAATTTTATTCAATCTTTAACTAATTTTATAATAGTCTAATATCGGTTAAATTTGTAATATTAGTAATTTTTGTATACTAGATAATAATTAATTACGATTTTATGTTTTAATAGATTTACGATTAAACGAATCAAATAATAAAGTAGACTAATACAAGATCTAGTTTAATGAGCTAAAATTTAGTGAAAAAATAAACTTTAATTAGTATGGGTCGGATATATATCTTGGATCTGTAACGGAGACATCTGATATAGTTGTTGTATATATATATATAGGATAAGGTTTCAGCTTCTCTTTAAATAAGTTGTAAACATTCAAAGTAGCACAGGACTTTCATGCTAAGCGCATAAATAGGGCTGGTGTTATTCGTTTCATGTGTCGATCTAATTTTTTAAATGTTATATGCACAAATAGGCATGAAGAAAGGAGCTGAGTTCACGGAACTTGTATGAGAACTGTGTTAATTATTTAGGGAGACAGAGTAGACATGACAATGATGATGGCTCACAGCTGCGGCCCATCAAAAAGCAGCAGTCGGGACCATATGGACAGCTTAACGGCTTAATTTTAGGTTGATTAGGTTTTAAATTTGAATTTAAATTTCCAATTAAAATTTTATAATAATTTGAGTTTTTGTTTAAATTAATATATTTTAAACAGTCTAAACATGTTGAGAAGAGGAACGAAATGAAGAATGGAAGAGAATTTCATTCAAGTTGTATTTACATTTACGCTGTGGTTGTTTATATACAAAACTGTACAACTAATCATTCTAACTAATTACAAGGACTTAGCAGCTAATTATAAGGTTATAACTAATTACAAATTATCAGTGTAACAAACTCTCAACATGCCCCCTCAAGTTGGAGGGTAAAAGATATCTTTTACTCCCAACTTGCTAACTAAATATTTGTGCTGAGAAATACTTAACCCCTTTGTAAGCAAATCTACCATCTGCTCATTTGTGGATATGTGATTAGTTTGAATGTGCCCCCTCTGTATTTTTTCTCTGATGAAATGACAATCGATTTCAATGTACTTTGTTCTCTCATGGTAAACTGGATTGGAGGCAATTTGTATTGCAGCTTGGCTATCACAGTGTAGAATCATAGGTTTTTTTATTTGTACTCCCAATTCAGCTAGTATACCTTTAATCCACATAAGCTCTGCCACTGTAATTGCCATACTTCTGTACTCAGCTTCTGCTGAGGATCTGGATACTGTGTTCTGTTTTTTAGACTTCCAGGATATCAGGGAATTGCCTAGCTTGATGCAATAACCAGTAACGGATTTCCTTGTCATTGCACAAGATGCCCAATCTGAATCACAAAAAGCTGATATTTCTGGTTCTCCTTTTGCAGCTAAAAGAATGCCTTGCCCTGGATTCCTTTTTATGTATCTGACTATCCTCAAAGCTGCCTCATAGTGTGATCTTTTAGGTCTCTGCATGAATTGACTAAGGTGTTGAACCCCAAATGCAATATCTGGCCTTGTATTTGTTAAATACAAAAGCCTTCCAATCAGCCTCTGATAAACACTAGGATCTTCTAATTCACTGTCAGTGTGCTGCAATTGTAAAGCTTCATCATAATCTGCACTAGTCATCTTCAAATTTTGCTCAAGAGGAGTGTTTGCTGGTTTAGCATTTCCCAATCCATTATCTTCTATTATCTCCAAGGCATATTTTCTTTGATTCAGCACTATTCCTTGTGAGGATCTTGCAACTTCAATACCAAGGAAGTACTTGAGAGTTCCAAGATTTTTCATCTTGAAATTCTTATGCAGAATGTCTTGAAGATCTTCAATTAAGTTCCTGTCATTCCCAGTGATCAAGAGATCATCAACATAAATGAGCATAATTACTATCTTGCTACCTTTAGTCTTGGTGAACATGGAGTAATCATGCTTGCTTTGTGTGTAACCAGTGTTGATGAGAGCCTCACAGAGTTTCAGGTTCCACTGTCTAGAGGCTTGCTTCAAGCCATATAGGGATTTGAGCAGTCTACACACTTGATTGCCCCCTTGAGTGCCAAATCCCTGAGGTAGAGTCATGTAAACCTCTTCATGAAGATCCCCTTTGAGAAAGGCATTGTAGACATCTAGCTGAACAAGAGGCCAGTTATTGAGAGCAACAAGAGCAATGACAAGTCTGACAGTGACTTGTTTAGCTACTGGGGATAAAGTGTCTTGGAAATCAATCCCTGGTTTTTGACTGTAGCCTTTAGCCACTAATCTGGCTTTGTAACGTTCAACTGTTCCATCAGAGTTGTACTTCACTCGAAATACCCATTTGCAGCCAATGGGAACTTTACCTTGAGGCAATGAAACAACCTTCCATGTGGCATTTGCTTCTAACGCCTGGATTTCCTGTTGCATTGCCACTTTCCAACAATTATGTTTAATTGCCTCTTGGTAAGATTGTGGTTCAGGTATATGTGAGATAGAAGCAGCAAAGCACTGTGTGTGTGTAGGAAGATGATTGTATGCTATAAAGTTTGAAAGAGAATACCGACCTTGAGTCGCAGAGGAAGATGATGATGAGGATGGAGTTGTACAAACATAATCTGTCATCCACGCTGGTTGCTTGTGAGTCCTTAGACTCTTTCTGAGTGGTAATGATGAAGGAAGTGGTGTAGTGGTGGTGGTGGGCTGTAGTGATGGTGATGTTGCAGATGGGGTAGTGGAAGGGGAAGATTGTTGGTTGGATATAGGTGATAGTGGTGAAGATGATGATGATGGTGAAGAAGTATTAACAGGATGAAAAGATGAATCTGATGATGTAGGAAAAAAAGATGATGGTGGCTGTGATGAAATGAGAAAATTGGTATCATCAAGTGTACCAAAGGCATGAATATCTAGTGGAAACATAGGCTGATTTGTAGGTGGAGTTTTAAAAGGGAAAACATCTTCATGAAAAATGACATCTCTGCTTACAAAAAATTTGTGAGAAATTGGATTGAAAAGAATGTACCCCTTTTGAACTGGAGAATATCCAAGAAAGATGGATGGAGTGGCCTTTTGTGAAAACTTATCTTGATAGTTTGTGACTGTAGCAAAGCAAAGACAGCCAAATAATTTTAAATGAGATAATGAGGGTGGCTTGTGATAGAGAAGTTCATAAGGTGTTTTCCATCCTAAAACTGGGGATGGTAATCTATTTATCAAATAACAGGCAGTGAGAACACATTCCCCCCAAAATTTGACTGGTATATTGGAATGAAATTTAAGGGCTCTGGCTATATCAAGGAGGTGTCTGTGTTTTCTCTCTGCCACACCATTTTGTTGTGGGGTGTGAACACAGGATGATTGATGAATGATGCCAAGTGAAATGAAAAAAAGAGTTCCTTCTTTTGTGAAAAACTCACTGCCATTGTCACTTCTAATGATTTTGATGATGGCAGAGAATTGAGTTTTGACATGGGCAATGAAATCTTTTAAAACAAGAAAGGCATCACTCTTGATTTTAAGTAAAAATACCCAAGTCATCCGAGTTTTATCATCAACAATTGTTAAAAAATATCTATGGCCACTGTGAGTAGAAAATCTATATGGACCCCAAAGATCAATGTGAATTAATGAAAATGGAAGATCAGCTCTAGTTTCATTGGATGGAAAAGGTAATCGAGATTGCTTGGTAAGTGGGCAAACAGTACATTGGGAAACATTATGAGGTGAAGAAGAAACAGAATGAAAAAAGGGAATTTTATTCATTTTTGAAATTGATGTATGACTAAGTCTAGCATGCCACAAAGAGTAATCAACATGCTTAGACACAAAGAAAGAAGTAACAGGTGACTGATGAAATAAAGAAAGGTTTACATTGGATTGTAAAACTGGTGAAATTGGTTGATGAAGAAGCAAGTAGAGGCCATCCTTTTCTTTACCAATCCCCATCATCCTTCCACTACAAAGGTCCTGTAGAACACAAAAGGAAGGATAAAAGGAAACAAAGCAGTTGAGGTCTTTAGTTAGTTTGGAAATGGATATAAGATTGAAATTGAAAGAAGGAATGTATAATACATTATTCAACTTATGATTTGGAGATAAAAAATGAGAGCCAATATGAGTAATGGAAGCAGTTTTACCAGTAGGCAATTTCACATAACAGTTAGAAGCACAAGCAACAGGTGAATCCAGAGAATTAAAATCAAAAGTCATATGGTTAGAAGCTCCAGTGTCAAGAATCCAGTTAACTGGATCTGAACCAAGAGATGTACCTGCCATGTGAGCTACTGCCTGCACTGATGAGTCCTTGTTAAGAAGATTAAGGAGTTGTTGATATTGTTCTGGAGTGAAGGTTGGTGCCTGTGGAATGGGAGCATCATCAGAATCATGAGAGGAATCATCTGCAGTGACTACATTGTTTGCAGAAGGAGGCTTCTTCTTGGTGAATTTGAAATCAGCTGGAAAACCAATTAATCGATAGCAATTTTCCTTCTTATGGCCTTCAATATGGCAGTGATCACACTTGCCAGTGAATTTCTTCCTGGAGGTGGAAGAACGGTGAGTGAGCAGAACAGTTGATTCAGAGAACGGGGGAGCTACGATCTCGCGTTGATGTTCATCACGAACAACCATGGCATAAGCCTGATTAACTAGAGGAAGAGGCTGCATCAACAGAACTTGACTACGAACATTAGCATAAGTTTCGTTTAGGCCCATAAGAAATTGGAATAGACGCTGCTGAGAGAGTTGAGCATGCTTCTGAGTGAGATCACAACCGCAAGTAGAGGCAGGGACAAGCACATCATATTCATCCCAGAGTAAGCGCAATTTTGTGAAATAGGAAGCAACAGAGGAGGTACCTTGAGTATAAGAGGCGATCGCACGATGGAGATAGTAGATTCGGGAACCATCAACCTTATCATATCGCTCTTGAAGATCCTGCCAAACTAAAGTAGCATTCGATGCAAAAACGATGCCAGCCGATAGCTCCTTTGAAACAGTATTGAGGATCCAATAAAGGACAAGAGCATTGTAGCGATCCCATTGAGCATGAAGATCGGGATGAAGAGAATCGCGAGAGCAAGATCCATCAATGAAGCCAAGCTTATTTTTGGCGAGAAGAGCAATTTTCATTGAACGGCTCCAGATGCAGTAATTGTCAGTGCCGGTGAGCTGATGTGAGATGAGAATAATGCCCGGAAGATCGGACGGATGAAGGTAAAGAGGATTGTGAAAATCAATAGCAGGCAAAGAGACAGAGGAAGCAGAATCAGTGAGAGCCATGAAGAAATTAGGGATTTAATGATGAAATAGGGATTGTGAAAAGAATGAATAGAACAAGGGAATCGTGAAAAGAATGAATAGAACAAAGGAATTACAAAATGAAGAAATGAGAAGGAAAGGATTGAGATCGGAAAAAAATCCGATTAGGGCTCTGATACCATGTTGAGAAGAGGAACGAAATGAAGAATGGAAGAGAATTTCATTCAAGTTGTATTTACATTTACACTGTGGTTGTTTATATACAAAACTGTACAACTAATCATTCTAACTAATTACAAGGACTTAGCAACTAATTATAAGGCTATAACTAATTACAAATTATCACTGTAACAAACTCTCAACAAAACAAATTCAAATCATATAGACAGTCAAGTAATTTAATTTCTTAAATAATTTATTAACATATGAAACTTAATTTAACCAATAAATAAAAGTCAACATATCCAATTGTAAATAAGTTTCCAATTTGAGATTATTCGAATTATTTTAAGTGCCTGCTTAGATAGGCTTGTATCAGTAGAGCTTTTGTCAGTACAACTTTTTGTAAGTAGAGCTTTTCTGAAGAAGAGCTTTTCTAAGAAGCCAATTCACTGTTTAATTGTCATTTAAAAAGGAGATTTTTTGAAAGAGCTTCATGCAGTAGACTGTTTGGCAACATAAAAATAAAAATTACTTTTAATTTTAGCTATATTTTATTTTGTAATAAAAAGTATTTATGTATATAAATATTATTTAAAGCATATTAAACAATATGCAAAGCACAATATATTAATTATTATATAATTTTAAACTATATGAAATATAAATTAAAATATATCTAACCAAATCTTTTATATGGATTATAACATAAGTAAAATTAATATCAAAAATAAATATCAAATCACATAAAATGTCAAATAATATTATATAAATCTCAAAATAAACGTGAAGATGGATTTGTAGGTATTGTAAGAATTATGTGTAAAACATAAGGACAAAAGGAACTAAAAAATAGGCTCTTTAATTGATCTGAAAAATTTATCCGAAAAAGGCTTTTTTGATAAGTTCAAATTTTAAGTTTCTTAAAAAGTTGTATTTTAGCTGCCAAAAAAACTATATTTATTAAAGAAGTGATTTTTTATTTTACAACCAAACACCCATTTTTTTTAAAAAAGTTTTTGTGGTGGAGAAAAATACTTATTAACCTTCCAAAAATCTATCTAAACGGGTACTTAGTTGATACGCAAACTACTTGTATTACAAATCAATGAGTTTGAATTTTCACATTAAAGTCTTAAAAGTTTCTAATGACCTAATTCTTAAATTTTGTGATTATACTGAATGTAAAGTTTGTTATTATTGAACGATATGATTCTGTTGAAATTTACTAAAGATATGACCCCTAATAGAAAATTTTGGATCTTATCAAAGATATGACTCTTAATAGAAAATTTTGGTCTCCCAAACTACCTAGTTCTATTTGAACTAGTTCCATTAACTACCTCCTTACATTCCAATTATCTCCAATATCATTTG
>JANIJF010214946.1:0-10564 GCA_024520955.1 Erythroxylum bequaertii | reverse complement strand
GAGGGGTCCTTGCACGTTCGAAAGCACCAATTGAAACAGTGATAGTTCTTCCCTTAGATTTAGAGTTTTTCACACCTTTTTGTAACAACGTTTCCGCTATAGCTAAACTTGCAAAGGATACAGTGAATGAGTCACTGGATTTAGTATGGAAGACAAGTTCTCCAGATGAACTGCCAGTACGAAACAATTGACCTAAAACACAATCAGTATAAAATTTAGATATTGTCATATTAGTAAATCGTTAAACTAACCGAAATTGGAGTGACATGCATACGTGAATGACCATATGAAGTCTGTAAAATTGACGAATTTTCCACATCAACCAATTTCCCTGATCCTTTACGGACTGTTGTAACATTGTTCCTACCTCCATGGGCATACATGTCATGGTTGAGATTCAAGAAAGCTTAAAACAACATATAGTATATACCATCAAATGTGAACATATATAATAGCTTCGTAAAAGGAAATGAGATGTACATTATAAGGAAAGTGATGTTGTTCGGATGATACTAAACACCTTGAAGCAAAGATCAGTCATGAAAGGCAAACAATCATTAGTGTATGAAGTTGAGATTTTTCAACATTGTTTATTTCTTGAGTAAGAACAATTTTGTCACATTCTTCCCAACGGAATGAATTAGTACCATCCAGAACTAGTCACCATGTCGGCATTCCTTGATTAATAATGTTAAGAGGTATATTCTACAAATGATGATTTATAATAAAATGATTATATGTTCAACTTCAATTTCAATGATAAGTGAAAATAGTCCAGTTTAGCATTTATACATCTTCAATGTGCCTAATGATATAAAAGTTACCCTTACTAAAATTTTAGAAATCTATTGTGTAGTTTGTATCACACGCAAAATTTAGAATTTAAAATAGAATAGATATGACTATGTTCTTGATGTACAGAAATATAATATTATCTATATTGGGTTATATTACTATTAATGGAAATGAATAAAAGTAAAATAATCTTGAAGACCTTTTATCAAATAGTTATGAAGCTTTGATGAGGGAAGTGTTAAAGGTCGTTCGACAAAAGCCAACCCATAAACAAACAACAAAGACAGACAGTAAATCATCTTTGAAACACAACAATAAACATAACCCATACATCAAATGATAACTAAGAACTCACAATAAACACCTAAAGGTATAAGTTAAACTTAGTACAACTTTGTTAATGAAAATAGAACAAAAGAATAACACTGATTCAGTTAATGATGGTTCTTCGATGGTGATGACCACAATACATAACCCAAACAGAAGAGAGGATTTTGAGAAATGTTGATGGTTTGAACGAGAATGGAATAGCGTTTTATTGTATTTGTCATTGAAAACCTAATACAAAACGACGTACAAAAGAGAGGATTTTGAGAAATATTGACGGCTTAAACGAGAATGGAGTAGCCTTTTATTGTGGTTGTCATTGAAAACCTAATAAAAAATGACATTGTTTTTCTTATTTAGGTAAACGATGTCATTTCTTGTTTACTGTAGTTGTTTGGAAGTACTATTAATTAATTTGCTACGATCTATTGTATTTGGTCGACAAATGTCAGATGTAGTGACTAATACATGGTTCGTCACCAAAGCTCTCAGATTTATAAATAATTTTTAATAATTTATTTTTGTTTTCCAAATAAAACATAATTTGAATTAAAAATTAAATTATTCAATTGAAAACTATTTCCAATTAATTTTTTGACACTTCAAATAAATTATAATTGGCTTACAATTTTCAAAAAATTACAGGTTTTAATTAATATAATTTCAAAAAAACGTATTTCAAAAAATTATAAATTTTAATTATTATAATTTAGAAAATTTTAATTATAATAATTTAACAAGACATTATAATATAATTAGAAAACTATTTCTAAAAAATTAAAATTAAAGATTAGTCATTCCCAAAAATTAAGCAAATGAAGAACAATTGCATATATAAGTGAGAAGATTAATTTAACATTTTGTATGATGTATTAGGAATGCCTCACATATATTAATAAATTAAGAAAATTAAGAAAGTAAAGAAATTGCTTCGATTTTGGGCGATGATGTGGAAATGGTCTTCTGTAACTATACCATTTGCAACTAAGTGTGGTGGTTAGTCGCGGAAATGGTCTTCTGCAACTAAACTTACTTTATCGCAAAAACCGTCGACTGTTAATCAATTAAGAAAATTAAGAATGTAAAGAAAATGCTTGGGTTTTGGTGACGTTGGGTATAATTGGTAGCGAATTGGAGTGATAGTCGACGATAATTTTGACTGTTGGAAAAAGGTAAAAGGTTTAGTATTAGCGATGATTTATCAATTTGGTAGCAAAATGTTGTACAATTTGCAACGCTATTTTATTTTCGTAGCAAACGTTTTACATTTAGCGACGAAATGTAGATTCGTCGCCAAACGTACCAGATGGGAAAAATTAAACAGACAATAGGACGACGATGTCGTCCTACCGTTTGTTTAAACATAGACGTTTGCTACCTCTCTTCTTCCCCACCCCCACCCTCCTTCTCTCCTTCATTTTTTTCAAAACTGACGTCTTCTCCGTGCCCTATCTTCTCCTCTATCTTGGACAATAACAAAGAATCTTCTCTTTGTGCTTGCTCTCTTCATTTGGTGAGTATTGATGATTGGATTTTCAAACGTGTCATTGAAGTCGATATTGGTCCGATGGTTTTGGGTTATGATTTGAGTTTGTTGTCGATTTGTTTGCATTTATCGGTGATGATAATGGTTGAGTGGAGCAGAAGTTGTGTTATTGTTGTTGAAGAAAGGGAAAATAGACTTTTTTTGTGTTCTTGAGTTGAAAATTACTTGCCCATAAGGTGTTCGGAAAAAGTCTTCATAGTGTTTTGAGTTTGTGATGTTAGAGAACCAAGGTTTAGTTATATTAAAAATTAAATTATAATGTTAAATTTTTGTTATGTTAAAAACCAAGTTTGGAACCTAGGTAATGGAAAAGGAAAAAGGGATAGGAGGGACACAATCATACATGGCGAAGATACCGAAACATTAAACAAAAACTTTGAATTTAAAGGTTGAAAAGTGTCGTCAGTTTATAGCAACATATTCTTGGGTTTGGAAAGTGAAGTGAGGTAAGGGAAAGTGTCAATACTCAATAGTGATTTTCTTGATTGATTGGTTCTTGATTTTTGGTTTAATAGGATAAGAACGGTAAGTTTTTGCATCTCTTGAACATTCTTCTTCTATTAAAATAATTATTCATGTATTTATAATTAGAAAGTTAAATGAGTACATCATTGAATAAAAACTGCTTTTATTAAAAAATTTGATCCATGTTTTCAATGGTTAAATAATTACTGATTCGTATATTATATACTATAGGTTAAAATGATTGTTTGATATTTGACAAATCTCTTCACTTTTAAAATACTTTATCAAATTCTTCAACATGCTTTTTTATGATTTAAATATGTTTTTATGGTACCATAAAGAAGAAATTTTGTATTTAGTTTGTGATTGTATATCGGGTTTTTATGCAGATGTTGTCTTCCTCTGTTTGATTGGATCCAAAACCGAAGAATTTGAGTGACATCTTCGGGTATATTTGACAAAAGCCCTCTTTTTGTATTTTTTGGAAATCGAGTAAGACTAATTGAATATACCTAAAAACTAGTCATTGTAATGATTGAGGCTTATGGAACTAGCAACTATTGAAGTGGTTGTAGGATTAACTGTTCAAGTTCCTCCTTCTTAGTGGTTTGCGGTTGTCTGTCGATTTGTTATTAGTGCGAATTAGTAGTAACCATTATTGTTAATGCTAATTAGTAGTAATCATCTTAGTAATTAGCTTGTTAATTAATTGTTTTATATGTCGATTGCCGTTTCATTTTGTTGTATATTGTTTATGCAATTGGTGCGTATGAACTGACAACATAGATTTAGTGGATAGTAAACCCATTGATGCATATGCAGTCAAAACACAATATTGTTAAATCATTTTATAGCCATTTTTGGACAAAAGCGTTTTAAAATTTAATCACCATGCAATTTAAGAAGATAAAATTGGAATCTTATTTTCTTTTTTTTGCCAATGACATTTAAAATAATTGCTCAAATGTAAACAACAAAAATTAATACAAAATTAGTAGTTAACCTCATACAATGTAATTAATTTTTGCACTAAATAGTTAGTACCATAACAACATCCAACACATCAAATGATGAATATAACATGTTCCGTTACATTATACACTAATGTAAATGATATAATTTATATGTTGACAAATTAGAAAGAACAATAGGTAAAGGTAATTTTACCAACCATTTTAAAAAGATAAAAATTGGAAGCTTAATTTCTTTCTTTTGCCAAATAATAGCTTAAATGTAAACAACAAAAATTAATACAAAATTAGTAGTTAACCTCATACAATGTAATTAATTTTTGTACTAAATAGTTAGTACCATAACAACATCCAACACTTTAAATGATGAATATAACATGTTCAATTACATTATACACTAATGTAAATGATATAATTTATACGTTGACAAATTAGAAAGAACAATAGGTAAAGGTAATTTCGCCAACAATTTTAAAAAGATAAAAATTGGAAGCTTTATTTCTTTCTTTTGCCAAATAATAGCTTAAATGTAAACCACAAAATTAATACAAAATTAATAATTACCTTCATATAATGTAATTAATTTTTGTACTAAATAGTTAGTACCATAACAACATCCAACACTTCAAATGATGAATATAAAATTTTCAATTACATTATACACTAATGTAAATGATATAATTTATATGTTGACAAATTAGAAAGAACGATAGGTAAAGGTAATTTCACCAACAATTTTAAAAGGATAAAAATCGAAAGCTTAATTTCTTTCTTTTGCCAATGACATTTAAAATAATAGCTTCAATGTAAACAACAAAAATTAATACAAACGGCTTAACCAATTACAATGTCAAAATGTAATAGAAGAAGTTAAACAGACAAATTAATACAAGAAACAAATCAACATAGTATAGACATAGGATGGTATATAGGCTGGAAACTGGTGATGCAACTCCAACGAGGCTTATCAATGAAAAATTTCATGAGCCTAGGAGTGATAGCGAGAACTCTGTTTCTCGATTCATAGGTATAAACAACACCACGTACCTTAATTACATAGGGTTTTTTTAACGTAATATTGAATAAAAAATGCATGTAATAACTCAATTGTCTTCTTTTATTGTGTAGCTAAATGGATAAAATTTGGATGTCTCATCGAAAATGGTCAACTGAATACGTAGAAGGAGTTAAGAGTTTCATGCAATCTGTAAAAGATCAAATGGGAGATGAATGTAGTATTTGTTATTCATGCATCGATTACTTAAATTTCGACTTCCAAAGTCAAGATGTGGTATATAATCACTTGCTGATCTGAGGCATAGTTAAATTATATACTCCATGGATTTATTATGGTGAACGTAAGGAAGCAAGTTGTAGTCGAAGTGGCGGTACATCTTATGATGACAATTACAATAATGACATAGATGGTTGTGATGTGAATGACGATGGTGATGATGGGATTGACAAGATGTTAGACAATTGTCAGAATTATATGGAGACTATGAATGAAACAGGAATGCCTAACATAATTGGTAGTATTACAGAAGATAATTTTAGGAAGTTATTAAAAGTTGCTCAAGAACAATTATATCCGGGATGCTCTAATTTCTCACAACTATCATTTGTTATGAAGTTGTTGCATTTGAAGGTTTATAATAAATGGAGTAATAATTCCTTTGACATATTAATTGACTTACTAAACGATGCATTACCTATTGGACACAAGTTGCCGAAATCTTATTATGATGCAAAGAAACTGTTAAGGGACCTTGGATTGGGATACATTTCAATTCATGCTTGTAAGTATGACTGTGTTCTTTTTTGGAAGGAAAGCAAAGATCTTCAGGAGTCTCCTATTTGTGGTACATCAAGGTGGCAGGTGAATGATGGGAGAGGGAAAAAGATACCCAATAAAATCCTTTGATAATTTCCTATTAAACCACGATTACAAAGACCTTTTATGTCAACAATAACAGTTATAAATATGAGGTGGCATAAAGAGAAACGCATTGATGATAATATTATGCGTCATCCAGCAGACTCAATGGCATGGAAAGAAATTGATAGAAAGTTTCCATGGTTTACACAAGATAGTTGTAATGTTCGACTTGGGTTGGCCTCATATGGATTTAATCCTTTCAATAATATAAGTACTTTATATAGCATGTGGTTGGTGATTCTAGTCTCATACAATATAACTCCATGGAAGTGTATGAAGGAGCCTTTATGTTGTTGTCTTTGCTTATTCCAAGACCTATTGCTCCTTATAAGGACATCGATGTATACATGCAACCATTAATTGATGACTTAAACAATCTATGGGAATTTGGATTAGAAACTTTTGATGTTGTTGAAGGCAAAATATTTATAATGCATGCTGCTGTTTTATGGACTATAGATGATTTCCCAGTTTATGGGAATTTGTCTGGATGGAACCATCAAACATATTCAATAAGGATACGGAGTAAAATATGTTATACGGGTCATCATCGTTATTTGGAACATGGGAATAGATGGCAAAGAAGTAAATTGTTTAATGGAAAAGGAGAATTGGGTGAAGCTCCGATGCAGTTGTCCAGTGATAATATTGTTTATCAGCTATCTCATTTGAGTGACATTACCAGTCTTTCCCTTCCAATGAAGAGGTAAAGAGATATGTTCCAAAACGAGTCACTCCAGAAAATTGGAGTAAAATGTGTGAATATTAGGCCTCTATGAAGGTTTAGGTTTGTTTTATTTCTCTTCATACTTCCTTCCATTAACTTTGTTTACACATTTCATGACTACTTCTTTTAATTTAGGAAAATTATGAGAAAGCCAAGGTGAACAGAGCAAAAATGAAGACTCCTCATTACACCAGCTCTAAATAATTTGTTGTTGTCCGACAAGAATTTGTAAGTGGAACGTTTTCAACTTATTATTTGATTTCCTAATACAATAAATTCTATTATCTTCTGATTTTCTAAATTCATATAATAGGGTCAAACTCAACTCCAAAGACAAGAATGTGATAGGATCACACTGTACAAGCTAACACACTACAAGGAAGGTGAAGTCTAGACGTTTGAAGAGGCACAAAGTAATTATGTATGTACACACAAATTAATATTACAGCTTTTTAATGTAATACTAAGTAATAATTTTTACTTAATTCGATTTTGTAGTTTAAATTGTAGGACAAGATGCAGGAGTTGTTCAGACATCATTGTCTCAGGAAAATCAGCCCAATGTCGATGACTTTGCAACAATGTCCTTTGTACAAGAATTGGGTCTATCTAAGGTCTTAGGTCTAAGTGTGTTGGTGCATCTTTGTCACGACTAGCATATTTCACGACTCTTTAAGAGGGGAACCATTCACTGAAGACCAAGTTACAATGTATAGAAGAGAAGTTAGATCGTAATGTAAAAGAAGTGAACAAGCTAAAAAGTTGATCAAACAATTACTTAGCTCAAACTATGTCAATAGTAGTGACGATGAGGAGTGATAGTTTGTTTATAAATTTTGTAATTAACTTATAATTATTTTTGCATAAAATGCATTCCTTTTTTAATGTTTATTTTATTTCAATTTATTATTATTTAAAAATATGTCACTAATATTAATTATAAAATGTAACTATTTTATATTTCAATTTTTCTTAAAATTTGTAATAAATTAAATTAATTTTTTTTTAATAATTACAATAAAATTTATATTTAAAAATAAATGTTTGTCACTAAAAGTATTAGCTACCAAAAGAAAATCATCACAAAATGTTGTTACCTACTTTTACAAGAACGTCTCTAAAAACATTTACCTATAACAAACAATTAGTAGCTAAAATTATTATGCTACAAAAACAAAATCATCAACAAAAATAATTAACTACGACTACAGTTTAGTAGGTAAAAACCTTTATCTACGAAACATATACGTCGCAAAATCCTATGTATGACGTTTTTAGCTCTCGTTGGTTATATGTTTTATCAACGAATATATTGTGCATCTAGAAACTTTTTGCGACGATTTCAAAAAAATGTCGTGGATATTATTTTGCTACCTGGATTCAACGACCATTAGAGCGACGATTGTTTTTCGTCGCAAATTATTATTTCACACGATTTTTTAATATTTAGTGATGTTTGAATTCGTTGCCAATAACCTTATCGGTTCACGTAATAGTAGAATTATTTACTCACAGCCTTTCTTAGTATTGGTTGTTACTCACCATAGTGTGGTTTCTATCTTTAGATAATATTTCTACAAACTCTTCACAAGCACTAAAATGCAGCTATTGGGTTCTCAAATAGCTTGAAAATATAGCCATAAGTTTGTATTGAACTTTATGCAGAAAAAAAAGTTACAAGTTTTTACCTCCCGCCATTGCTAACCTTATGTAGATGTATCTCCTACCTTTGATACACTAAGCTCTTCCAAACTTTATACACTCACTTTAGATGGTATATGTGTGTGAACAGATGAGATGGGGACCTTATTGTCCTAAATTGTCCTTAAATAGGTGATTTTCCATCAAACTCGTTATATAACTCGAGAAACGACTACCTGAAATCATGTTAATGTTACCAAGATTTAGTGTAACTATTGAAAGTTACAAAGATTTAATTTAACTGTTGGATCACTCTTACATTCTTCCACTTGGTCCAATGATCAACTTGGCAACTGTATCCAAATCTTGCTTTATAAGAAATAGAATACATGAATCATGGTTATAAGTTCTCTACTAAGTGAGCACTATCTTCCATGTGTTACATGTACAATATTTTTAACCTTATGGTAACCTTTTTTATGAGTAAATCCTATGTTTACTCTCAGTCCACATATATGATCTTTCTCAGATAAACAATATGTATAGAAAATGAGAAAATCATATAAAACAAGATTTCTTTAATGTAATCCCATATTTACCATATGATCATTGAATTTTACTAGAGGTATTCCTTTTGTTAAGGAATCTGTAATGATCAATTTAGTGTTAATTTGCTTAATAGCAACTTTCTTTTCCTTAACCTACTATCTAATGGCTAAGTACTTGATGTCAATAAGTTTAGTTTGATTCCCACTTTTTTGTTCTTAGCAAAGAACAAAATAGCTAAATTATCACAATAAATCTTTTTAGGTTAGTGCCCTAACACTAAACTCTTTATCCATATATCATATGACGTGGCCTCAAAATAGGACAAAAATTCAACTTCTGTAGTAGAGGAGGCAATCAAGGTTTGCTTAACACTCCTCCAACATACAACTCTGCCAACTAACATAAAGATATAGCCTGATGTTAATTTTCGTGAATCAATGCAACCAGTATGATCTAAATATGAGTATCCAAATATTTCTAGATTGTCAGTTCAACTATATATGAGCATTTAATTCTTGGTACCTTTTAAATATCACATCACATTCCTAGCAATTATTAAATGGGCTAAGCTTAGATTACGTTGATATCGATTTAACATTTTTACAAAAAATGCAATGTCAGACCTTGTACGAACTTGAGCATACATTAACCTTCCAACAACTGAAGCATATGGAACATTTTTTATTCATTCCCTTTCTAGGTCATTTTGTAGACATTGGTCCAAACTGAACTTGTCACCCTTTATAATAGGAGCCACACTTGGTGAGCAATTCTTAATCCAAAATCTCTCTAAAACTTTGTTGATGTAGATTTCTTAAGATAGACACAAAATCTTATAGAATCTATCATGATGTATTTTAATGCCAATGATATAAGATGCATTACCCACATCCTTCATCTTAAAATTTTTAATGAAGAATTGCTTCACATTATATAGTGTGCCCTTATCATTGGATGTAAGCAAAATGTCATCAACATATAGGACAAGGAAACAAATCTTACTCCCACAGACCTTCTAGTATATGCATTCGTCCATAATGCTATCTTCAAAATCGAATATTAAGATAACATTAAGGGAAACTTTAGATACCACTAATGAGAGGCTTGTTTCAACCCATATAATGATTTCTTAAGCTTACAAACCAATTGTTCACCACTATTAGAGGAGAATCCTTTAGCTTATTTCACAATACCTTTTCCTCTATATCACTATTAACAAATGTGGCCTCTACATCCATTTGTTGCAACTCTAAATCGAAAGACACAACCAATGCTAAGATTATACAAAGAGAATCCTTTTTAGATATACGAGAAAAGGTCTCCATATAATCAATTCCCTCCTTTTGAGTGAATCCATTTGCCATGAGTCCTGCCTTGTATTACTCAATATTGTCTAATAATTCTTTCTTAGACTTAAAGACCCATTTACATCCTATAAGTTTTACCTTTTTGGGTAACTCAATAAGGTTTTATGTTGGATCCCGTTTCCGGAATCCAACCCTCTTAACTATCGTACCGTCATACTTGAGCGTGGCTCCTTGCTTAACACGATTTCTCATCAGTTTTTTTTTCACTAACACAAATCAACCTCATCCATACACAAA
>JANIJF010214922.1:0-10567 GCA_024520955.1 Erythroxylum bequaertii | reverse complement strand
AAAAAACTTAATAGTTTAATTAATTGAATCAATTATAACATTATTATTATTATTATTATTAAATATTTTATATTTTTATTAAAGTTATAAACTTAATTTTTTAGAATTAAATATCTAAAATTTAAATTCATATAAGAATATTAAAGGAAATACTAAGATATATAATATTCATACCCTTATAATTTTTTTTAAAAATCACGTCCTTATAAGTCATTTTACACATAAATAGTTAATACTAAATAGCTAATTTTACCAAACATCTCTAACAAACAGCTAATGCAATCCGCTGATCAAATCAGCCAATAGAATCAGCTAATAGCTAATGCAATCAGCTGTTTGCCAAACAAGGCTAACATTTTATTTTCATAATTATTGTTAAATTGAATTATAATTTATTAAATTAGGGTTTTAACTGGATGGTCTACTAATTTAATATTAATATTCAATTTTTCATTCAACAATTTTATCTTCATAATTATTGTTAAATTGAATACTAATTGTAATTAAGAGTCTTGATTAGATGGTCCAACCAATTTGGCATGCATGTTAATGACATCCACCACGTTCCATACATAAAGATTTCTGTTAAACTATTGTCTAAAAGTAATAATTTGGTTTATCGACTTTTTCAGTAAAAAAACTAGAAAATTCATAAAAACTTCGAAAAACTTGCTGGTTAGGATTTGAATCGGGTCGGGTTACCAGGCCAGATTTCGAGCTACCTAGCAATGAACGCGAAAGGGAGGCAGTGAACAAGCTGAAGGTGTGCGAATGGAGAAAGCAGAAAAACAACCAAACGCCAATTGGAGCGAGGAACTGGAAGATTTGGTGGCCACCGGCGACACCGACGGAGCCATCTCTCACCTCGAAGCCGCTGTTTCCAAACTTGAAAACCTTCGCCTATCATCATCATCATCCCAATCGGTGGATCTCCAATTGGCCTCTGCTCTTACCGAGTTAGCTAACCTCTACTCTTCCAAACACTTCTCTCTTAGATCCGATGAACTCCTCGCTCGCGCTTCTATTCTCAAACAACAGGCCCTTCATCCTCCATGGTATTCTATGTTTCTTGCTTTCTTTTTGCTTACTGTGTGGTTGCTGGAAAAAACTTCGTTAAACGGTAGAAAGATTGTGTCTGTTTTCTTTTTTTGGGTCTTTGATTGATTAGATGGGCAATAATGTAGCGAAATTTAGCCTTCTAGTTCTTTTCCTTTCATTGTTTTTGCGAAGTTCATATATTGTTATAGTGTTGTGGGTTCGAACTGTTACTTTATTTGCCGGCCCCTCTGTTCTTTGGAAACTACTTGTTGATGGTTTTTCTTCTCAGTGATACTGACAATGTGAAGAGAGACTTGAAGGAAAATGAAGGTTCAAAATCGAATGCTACTTCGTCTCATGGTGGGGCAGTTGGTGATGGATCGTCTACTTATGGTGTATATCTTGGGCTCCATAGTCTTTTCATCTTTTTGATTAAGCGTTCATGCTTTCTTTCTCCAGTGCGAGAATGTAAAAGAATTTGTATGTGGATTTTTTTTTTGTGAAGGGAATTTTGAGCAATCCCTGAAACCACTTGATGGTGCTTCTTTCAACGGGTCTTCAGATGATGGTATGTCTCTTTTGATTGACTGCTTTTTTCTTTTTCTCTTTTGGTTTGTTCTCTTTTAGGTTTATGTTGTTGTTTTTCGCTAAAGAATAATCCCAAAATCTAACAGTCATATGCTGTTAAAATTTGTTATGCAAATACTTTAGATGTTCTGCTGATTTCCCTTCCTCTTCATGTGCATGACTGGAGTACAATCAACGGTTTTAAAATAAATTCAACAGTAACATTAAAATCTGGCTTTGGTGCTTTTGTAGATGCAGATTATTCTGTAGCAGTAGCCTTAGGCCCACGTTCAATGGCTTGCAACATAATTCATGTTGAAGTCATTGTGTCATAAAGGATTCTCCAAACTATTGCCTGTATCAGTTTACACTGGTTGTCTTTAGCTTTCATTGTTAAAACTTTCAAAGTCAATGTGGTTGTGCCTGCATAGAACTATGGGATCTTTCGAATAATCGGTAGTAATTGCTTAGGGTCTGACAAATTAACAGTTGGAATGATCGTTGTGGTTTGAAAATTATGGACTTTGTATCCAAGGATCATAACCACATATCTCCACATTCGTTTGCAGTATGTTCTTTTTCCTGTTAAAGAAAATACTCATGAAGGATTGCAGAAATTGTCTTTTGTCAAAGTTCATTCTGCTGTTCTTCTTTTTTGGTGCAGTATCAAATCATGTCTTCTTGTCCTAATACGGCTATTTTTCGAATTTTAACCAAGGAACTAAAATGATTACCATCTAAATCTACTTAACAGATTGGGAAGCTATTGCAGATCGTTCACCCAATGAATTGCTATCCTCAGAGTGCTTAACTGGTGTATCAAATATTTCCTTAGATGATGCCAGTGTTCAAACTTCTCATCGCCGTGGAAGGGGTACTTTCTCATACAGAAAGAATGGATTGTACAGTGACAATGTACACGAGGCATCTTCCGTTGAAGGTTTGGATGATGCTGATGTGGAACAAAATAAGCAGCAGTCTGTGGAACCAAAACATTGTAAGATGTTTGCCATTTCTTATTGGAATAAAGTATCATGAGTAATATCATTTTGCCTTTCTTTTCTTGTTGGTAAACTTTTTATGCTGTTGAAAGTCTTTACCTTTGGGAGTGAATTGTTCCTCTAAGAAAAGCTGATTTATTTAATTAGTGGACTGTTGATTATTGTTTTCAAAGGTACTTGAAATCACTGTATGTTGAGTCATTATATACTTTTATTTTTATTGTATTGTCTTTAATAATAAATTCTAGTTAGTTTTAAAGGGCAGGATAAATTTTGCATTCAGTTATCTTTATCCTGATTGACAAAAGTGAGATAATCTCTTTTGCACATGTATTCTGAGTCCTTAATCGAAAGTCTCTTTTGCACATGTATTCTGAGTCCTTTAATCGAAAGCTAAAGGAAAAGTCTAATTAAAACTTGGAATAGTTGTTAACTCTCAAGCTTTTTGAAAAACTTTGGGCCAGAACTTGTTGAAGTTCTGGTTGGATTATTATTGTTTAAAGTGAACTAAAATAAATTGTAGAGAAAGACAACTAAACTCACATTAGCAGGCCTAAGAATTATTCTTAGAGCAAAAGATCAATTCATTTATTTGATATTGTACTTAAAAATAATTCTATAGATATTTAGAGAGCTCCTCAGAATTCCCTCTGCATATTAATCTTGTTAAACCAGAAAGCCGTGAAAGGATCTAGATGTACATTTGTCGCACTTGTTCGTAGAGTGAACTGTTATAAGGAATATTAGGCTATAATTAGTCTTATGTCTTACAATTAATTATTTATTATATAAGCTTTAATACGATTCCCTATTACCTTGACAAACCATATCAAAGCCGTTGAAAGTTTTGCAGGCTCTTCTCTTATGGAATTTTGATTTGAGCGGCATTCATTTTCTTTGGCTTGAAAGAAGTCAACTTTGACATGGCATGATATATAAATTTCCTTTTACAAGTATATATATATAGTATCATTGGATCCTTTAGTTGTTATTTTCAGTTTGATTTTATTTTCAATTGCTTCTTACGGAAAAAAAATATGCCACTTTGATTTAGAAAAAGCTTGCCTGTGTGAACTAGATTTGATAGGTGCTTTTTTATCCTTTAAGTGACACTTCTCTATTATTGATAAAGGAATGTGACCGATGGCCATGAATGAAGCTACCTCTATGTCATATTTTTTACTAATCACTTTGTCAATTCCATATGTATTTAATTTCTCTAAATTCTTGAAAGTATATTTTCTAATGTTTCTGGCCATTGGTTTTAAACAGCTGCTAACATTATCTTGTTTGATCTTCAATAAACACTATTTTTAATGAATACTCGACATAGACTTACGCTGTTACAGTCATAATATAACTTGCTAATAATTAAATTTTGGAAAGTGTTAGAGAAGGTGGTCTCACTAATCAACTTCTGTATATGGGGACCCTCTGCAGGCAAAACCAATCTGTTATCATAGAAAAGTCTCGGCCCTATCATCTTAAATGGAGGATGGCTATCCGGTTGCAACAATAAATCCTGTATGATGCCTCTTAACTTGGGATCTTGCTGAACTGTGTCTTCTAGCTGATTCAACTCTTCATGAAACCCCATGCTCAAAGCCCTACACTCAGTTTCAGCTTTCCTAGACAATGCATCTGCAGCTCGGTTTTCAGCCCCTGGTTTGTAAAGTATATCAAACTTGAATCCTAGCAACTTAGTAACCCATTTCTGTTGTTCCTCCCCTAACAACCTTTGATCAGTCAAGAAATGCAAACTCTTTTGGTCTGTCCGTATGGTGAAATGTCTACCCATCAAGTAGTGTCTCCATTTCTGTACTGCCCACACAATAGCCATCAATTCTCTTTCATAAACTGGTTTCAGCTGATTCCTAGCTGAAAATCCTTGGCTCAAATAAGCTAATGGTCTACCCTCCTGCATGAGCACTGCCCCCATGCCTACCCCTGATGCATCTGTCTCAACTACAAAGGGTTTGGAGAAGTTTGGCAGTGACAGCACTGGTGTAGAAGTCAGCAAGTGTTTAAGTGTATCAAATGCTTCCTGAGCCGAGTCATCCCACTGAAACTTATCTTTGCATAACAGATTTGTGAGTGGCTTTGCTATACTCCCATACCCCTTGACAAATCTCCTGTAGTAGCCTGATAATCCCAAGAATCCCCTCAGTGCCCTAACATCCTTTGGGACAGGCCAATTAACAATAGCTGCAATCTTGTTAGGATCTACAGAAACTCCCTCTGCTGATACATAATGTCCCAAGTACTCCAATCTGTTCTGGCCAAAGCTGCACTTCTTCAAGTTGGCCACTAACTGATTTTCACTCAGTACTTGAAGCACTATTTGGAGGTGATTCAAATGATCTTCTAAACTTCCACTATAAACCAGTATATCATCGAAGAAAACTAGGATAAATTTTCTAAGATGAGGTTTGAATAATTCATGCATAAGGGATTGAAAAGTTGCAGGAGCATTCATAAGACCGAAGGGCATTACCATGAATTCATAGTGCCCCTCATGCGTTTGAAATGCTGTCTTGGCTATATCACCCTCTTTTACTCTGATTTGATGGTACCCCGACTTCAAATCAATCTTAGAAAAAATCTTGGACCCTCCCAATTCATCAAAAATCTCATCAATACAAGGAATTGGGTATTTATCAGGTATTGTCAACTTATTCAATGCCCTATAATCTACACACAATCTCCATCCACCATCCTTCTTTCTTACTAACAACACTGGACTGGAATAAGGACTATTGCTTGGCCTGATGATTCCTGATTCTAACATATCCTTAACCAACTTCTCAATCTCATTTTTCTGATAGTATGGATACCTGTAGGGTCTAACATTCGGCGGTTTGGAGCCAGGTTCCAACTGGATGGTATGATCAGTGGCCCTGTACGGTGGAAGTTGAGTAGCAGGTTCAAATACTCTTCTGAACTTCAGCAATACCTTCTGGATTTCTTCCCCAACTGTAGAATCTGCATGGTAGTCACTCTGTACCTTTTCCAACTTCAGTACCTCCCTTTCCACTCCCACCATTTCTTCATTCGACTCCTCCTGTCCTCCATATTCCAAAAGGAAGCCCTCTGCCCCATGCTGTAAAAGTTTAACAGCAATTTTGAGTGAAGTCACCGTGGCCTTTGAGACTGTCTCCCCATATAGTTTGATCTTCTGTCCCCCATAATTGAACTTCATAATCTGCTTTTTCCAATTGAGCAGAATGTCTCCTAAAGTCTCCAGCCATGCCACTCCAAGAATAACATCGACACTTTGCATCTCAAAAGGAAAAAAATCTTGCTTTACTATCATCCCTTGTATCTGGAGCTCTATCCCTTTGCAAATTCCCACACTCTGCACACGACAATCATTACCCAATCTGACTCTGAAAGGGCTCGTGGGACTCACTTCCACCTTCAAATCTGCGACCAACCCTCTTCGGATGAAGTTATGAGATGCTCCACTATCCACCAAAATTACTACATCTGTTTCAGCAATGGTCCCTCGGAGCTTTAGGGTTTGTGGACCCACTATTCCTTTAAGAGAGGCAGCCGATAACTCCAACTCAGGTGGAGTCGGAGTAGCTTCTTCGGTCACATAAGGTTGAAGGCTCATCACCTGGTTGATTAACTCATCCTCTTCTTCCTGTAGTTCCACCGGTTGCTCTTCATCAGCTAGGAGAATATGAAATTGTTTCTCACCGCACACATGCCCTAGCGTATACTTCCCATCACATCGGTAGCACAGTCCCTGCATCCTCTTACGTTGTAGCTCTTCTGTCGTCAGTCGCTTGAAAGGAAAAGAATGTTCCCTTCGGAAGGTTCTTCGGCCCTCGCCAGTTGAGCTAGACCCCCACTGCTCCGGTGATCGGCCTTTAACTGGAACCGTTCTGGTGTTGGAGCTCACCGCCGGAGTCGATGCCTTCCCCTCTTCGGTAGACTTGCGATTAGGGATCCAAGGGGCAATCGTCGGGTTAGGGCTAGCCGAGAAAGTCCTCTTCACGCCCCAATTTTGAGAACCCGACAATCCCGACCCTCCCACGAATCTCGGATTTTTGTTGCTTCTAGGAGACTGTTCTAACAAGGCCCAATTTCGGCCTTCTGTCATCTGGGCCAACTCCATCACCTGGACCAACGACTCGGGTTGGACCATCAACACCTCAGCTCGTATATCCTCCTTCAGACCATTCACGTATGCCGTCGTCACCACCTCCACCGAGACGTCCTTCAGCATCGACGTTACCACCTCAAACCGCTGATTATAATCAGCTACCGTCCCTGTCTGCTGAATTTTCAGTAGCTCCGCTAAAGGATTTCCCACCGTTGAACTACCAAATCTTCGAATCACCGCCCTCTTAAACGACGCCCATTCAACTAGTGGTGACCAGTTCTACCTCCACTGATACCAACTCAGAGTTTCACCTTCCATACACACCGCTGCGGCTGGTGACCACTAATCATGTGGCACACCGTTCAACTCAAAGTATCGCTCCACCCGAAACACCCAGCCAAACGGATCCTCTCCATAGAAAAGAGGGATTTCAAGCTTCCGATAGCTCTTCTCCCCTCGTATCGGGTCAGATTGTGTGGAAGTCTCCCCCTCGAACTTTTGCTCTGATTCTTCTTCAACCTCACCGGCGACTTCCTTATTTTTCCCTTTATTTTCCGTTCTCCTTAAGATTTCGAATATAGAAGCAATGTCCCCAGCAACCTTATCAAACTTAGCTTCAACTCTCGTAATATCCTCAGCTATCCTCAACATCTTTCTCTACGTTATCGACTCTAGCTTCCATTCTCGTAATTACCATTCCTTATCACCGCCTCGCTCTGATACCAATTTTGTTAGAGACCACCTTCTCTAACAATAATTCGATTCCAAACACCAAAACCTGCACTTCAGCAAACACACACACAGCACAGAACTAGAACAAGAATGAAGTAGAAATAAATGGGATACCAGTAACCATTATTCCCTAGCTAGACTTAGAGGGCTAGCTGAACCTCCATACAATCACCAATTACAATATCATAACTGAATCCTATCATTCTGCCTCTAACAACCTTATATTCCCACCCGCTAACTAACTCTCACATGACTCATCTCTCCCTCTCACACCCCAATTTACTCTCACAACTCCTCACATATTACCTATATTGCCCCCTTTCGTATCTCCCCTCTTCTTACTATATTTCTGCTGGAACCTAGTCTCAACAAACTGCAACTATGATTACAAGAGACTCCTTTCCTTATTGGGTCTTGGGGACTAATCCATCTCGTGGAGGGTGCCAGAACTGGTGGGTTCATGGGAAAGGCTGGTTTTTATGTCATCTTTACTGCACGTGTTCTCCACTTTCTTGCTAGTTTTTTTTACTTCATATTTCTTCATTCTTTAAGACCATTGGCGGAATCTACATATGTTAACAACTTCAATGAAGCTTTTGCCATAAAAACAGGTCTTATAAGGGAAATGTCATATCCATATAAATGACACTTGTATGACTCAAAGTTTTTATCTTACAATAAGTGGTTAATCATAAGGGCAGCATTAGTTGCTCTAGTAATATCGATCCAGCTTAAATATGGCTGCAGTGTAGAAAAGAGGCAAGTACTCTTGAATGGAGAGCAAACTAGCAAGCAAATGCCTAGATATTTCATTAAGAGTAATGGATGTTTAGCATTACACACAAGACTGAAAGAACAGGCAATGCAACGGAAACCTATTGGCAAACTAGAAAGGCAACTTCGTCCAGATGTCTAATCCTATATCATCATCCAAGAGATGTATTATGTCAGCCACTGCCACAGCACAACCAAGTACATTTTGCTCATAATTCAAGCAGTCATATTTACATAAGAAAAAATGGCCAACCAAAATCTGGAACTGTGCATATGGCATAAAAAGGAAGAACCAACTACCCAGAGGCTCTGTTGTAGAATTAACCAACATGTTGCAGCTACACTAGCCTACCCAACATACTTCCATCGTACTGTGGTACCTGTCAAAGTAGAAATCAGAAAAACAAAATGATAAGAAACAAAATACACTGCAATGAACCGCAGGAACAAAAAGTGGCGTCAGGCACAGTGGAAAACAAGATTCCAGAAGCATAAACAATGGCACCAATAATGGCAAAACTTTCTCAGCATAACACTTTTAAAAGGGGATTTCAAGCCACAACTAAGTGCACCTACTTGTCACTCATCAGTCATTCACAAGCAATCTTGGTGTCAAAGCTACTGAGGCAAATGGCAAATGCCTGGAAAGCTGAGATTGGATACTGATAATCCATAGTGAACACATCTTTACCCACTTTTCCAAACTGAAGAATGATGTTCTCATTTTCTTGCCCAGCAACTCCATTATCCACAGAAGCAACTAGCTGAAAATTTTTAACTGAAGCCACCGTTACCCTTCCATTGAAGTTCAAACACCAGCATTGGAGTTGTTCATGCCATCTAGGTGCTTTGTTCTTCAATACAAGCATTTCTTCTTTATTATTAGACAGAGGGCCAGAGTGGAAATTCTCAACACGAGTTGATTTTGATCTAAAGAATGGAAGGGAAGGAAAGGAATCCAAATTGCTATGTAGAAACTCAGTCTGCGTAGGAGCCACACCTCCAGGTTCAACAGAAGAGGCAGGGATGGCATTCAGGACACATTGCATTCTCCTTGGACCCCTGATTTTCAAAGTGTCACAAGTTGGCATATAATCCAAAGACAGATGTCATGTACAGAAGTCTATTTTTTATTATATTCTCTAACTATCAATGATTCTCTCTAAAATGTTATGTTTTCTAGCAAGCGAGGAAAAGCTGAAATAACAGAATACCCCTCTTACCTAGAACCCAAAACATTTAACTCGTACGAGATGTGAGCAACAGGATAGTTCCCAGCAGGGATTCTCGGTGAAACTTGTTTGATATTAACTAGCCTAGAAGACCGACATTTGGTAACTTTGGCTACACCATTTGGAGGTTGTGCATCATAGATTGTAAATTTGGTCCCCAAAAACTTTGACCTGCCGTAAGAAAAATCCAAATATTAATATGAGAATTGTAAAACAAAAAGAATAGAAACATGGCATCATTCTGTTGTTTTATATACCTCAACTTTCCAATATAAGTGCTCCTCCCCTTTGACGCATCATCACAGTTTAAAGAGATAATATAATCAGTGCAAGTAGGCCTTCTGCACCTTCGTGCAGCAAGAAGGAACTTGCCATCATCAGTTGAAGCTGCCAACATACAACTTAGTTTCAATTAGTGGCTGAATAGGAAAATGAAAAGAGTAACATAAGGGTACTAGCATCTCAAAATGTGAACAGTGAAACTGACATGATAGGAAGCCTAAATAAACCAAATTCAGATCTCACCAGTTTCAAAGAGGAGGTAACATCAACAGATGAAAACATTAAAAGGAAAGGAAGAAAACGAACATCAGGTTGTTCACCTTGATTTAAGCCTAGGTAAAGACAATACGTTTGATTACTACGATTTCGCTTGATGTAGCATTGAAGAAGGGAGTCCCTAGGGCCAGGCTGCAAGACAATATAATCAAAGAATTTAAAATGGATTCAATCAAGATTCCAGAGTGTAATTGCAGTTGAAACTGTTGGTCACAAGTGGAGGAAGACATGTCCTCAAAGAATCTGCAAACTGAAGTATATTATCATGCTTCTAAGAAAGTTAATTTCCCAAACACAACGAAAAAAGAAGTCTTTCACGGAAGTAGCAATTTTACCGAAACTAAATATACCCAACGTAACTTACAGTAAAGTTGACAGCAACCCCACCTAGCACCATTAAGATTAATATCTAAGACTTGCTAATTCTTATATTACTCACAGGAATTGAGTTTGATTTAATTAAAAAAATAACCTTACTGTAGAGAATCCTATAATAATAGATAGAATCCCATAATAATAGACAGTCCCTTAATTAAGGGATTATCCTTATAGAG
>JANIJF010214838.1:0-10587 GCA_024520955.1 Erythroxylum bequaertii | reverse complement strand
GCGAATGCTTAAGTTGTATGTTTTAAGATTAAAGTAACGACCCACTTTATTCTTGAAAACATACTTGATTCTAGATTTATTTAATAGTGCCATTATCGATAGTCAACTACCATTATGGTATAAAACTCATCATTCCCTTGAAGTAAACTATTTTACTTACACGGAGATAAATCGTAACACTACAGTCTAAATCATAATCAAGCGACTAACTTGATTTTTCAACTGTGAATCCATTATTTTATATTGTTATAATATACATGTTTCCCATATATCTCTATGTATATGTATATTACTTACAAAAGAATCTCGGTACCTTATGACTAGATATATAATGCTCTTAAAACCAAACTCTTTTATTTTATTAATAATAAATATTTTCATTACAAACCTGTAACTGAAGAAGATTAAGTTACATGTAAATACACTTGCTTTCTAGGGCACTATATTTACATAACTCCAACACTATATTAGTTGAACCCTATGATGGATCTTGTAATGAATTTATTTTAATTTAATTTATTTCTTAATTTCATTAAGATTTAATAATATATTCATATTTATTCTTGAATTAATATTGTCGACATATTATTTCATATATATTTTCATGCAATTAAGATTAAGAAATCTTTTGTATGAATAGATCTAGCATAATTGAAAGGAGTTGCATGCAAACCCATAAATAGATTGAAATGAATCCTCTAGATTAGGTTCAAACCTAAAAGTGAAATTTATAATTAAATTAATACAATCTTAAGGGTTTAAATTAAAAAGAGATTTCCATTAATCAACCTAAGATTAGGAGTTAGTAGTTTTGAGAAAGATAATAGCATAATTTAGGAATTTGTAATAGTCTAATGAACTTAATAAATTGACTAGTAAAGTCATGATTACATAAGAAGTCCTAGGGGATTCGAATTTTCCCCCAAAAGATAATAGCTTTCATTTATAAAGATTATATACAACATACTGATGCACAAACTCTAGGCTAGTACAATAAAAAATTCTAGATTACCTAATCATGGTTCCTAGTAATCTATTTATACAAGGTGGTTCAACCGATTAACTATCTCTCCCTCATATTTATAGAAAGGTTAGTAGCTATTCCTCTAGCTATCAAGCCCATCATACTTTGGTGTATAATTACCTAGTAAATCGCCTCCAAGCTTCTGCTTTCTTGTTTAAAGATTTTACTATTTCTTTCTTTCTATATATTATATACCATTAAAGCCTAGCTAATCTTTATAGCCTTATAGTTAGCCTGATTCCTCATTTTAATGCTCCCCAGCTAAGTAATAGTATCTTTTCAGGTGAGTAATGGAGTTCTTATGCATAGAATTGTCTAAATTATTCTCCATGTTTCTATAGTATATTTTTATCCTATCATTAAGTGATCCAAACTTTCCAAATATGCACTATATAACTCACAACTAAGTGTGTTGATTTGGAACTTCAATCTATCTTTTATAAGAAACCCTCCATTTATACCCAACCAAAGGATGAAAAAATATGTTGGTTTGATATGTATGTCCCAAACAATTTAGCCCATTCAATCCTTGTGTTTTGATTTTTATGCATAAAAAATTTGCAAGAATTTATGCTAAAATTCTAGATTTGTTAGCTTTCCACAAAATTACATTATTTACATTCTCTTAGCAGTTTGGCATTTGATCCAAGATGATTCTTGAGCTTCTATAATTGTAAAAGACCAATTCCATTGATTATCTTTTACGAGTCTTCTTACTTTAGTTTCTGCACTCACCAGCAACCTTAATTGTTGTAGTTCTTCCACTTTATAGAAAGGACCCATGTTGTCCTAATTATCATACCAAAAATGTGTGCTTTCACCATTTTGCTAACTCCCTCAATGCCTTGTCAATATCCTTTTGTTCTGGCTTTTGATTTTCTCTGCTTAGCCTTTTCAATTGGCTTCTCAATCCCTTCAACTTCATACTTAGCTTGTAGCTCTTGGTGCCTGGAATCTCTAACTCCATTCCCTACCTAAATATCTCCTTAAAACCTAGAAGGTCCATCAAATGGTTGAAAGTCCTGAAAGGTGCATACCTCCTCTCTCACTGGATTTTAGATCCACTACTACTGGGCTATGATCTAAGACTTTAGGTTCTTCAAATATGGCATAATTTAGAGGAAAATGCACCAGCCACTGACCATTCACCATACACCTATCAAGTTTTCTCATCAGGAACCATTCTCCATATGGTTTATTATTCCAAGTAAACTTAGCTCCATACCATTTTAGATTAAACAGACCTAAATTCTTCAGTAATTTCTATAATTCTCTATAGTCTTGCTTTTTTCATTCTCTCCCTCCCGTTATTTCATTCGTTTTTAGTGTGCATTGAAATTCCCCTTAGTACTGTTCGTAGGTTCTTTATGATATTACTAATTCTTTCAAGTGCCATGAGGTCTCTATTATATTAGTAATTCTTTCAGGTTCCCTCCACACACCTTGCCTTTGGAACTTATGATTTGTTGCATATACGGTTGTAATTGCAATATTCATACTTGTTTCTTTGAGTAACAAATCGCAATGTATTAGCTATTCATTCTTTAGCTTACTAACCATCTACACTTTTAGGGGATTAAATCCAATCACCAACCTGCCATTTATGTGGTAATCATGGTTGGTAACCACTTTCCAACCCTTATCTAGGAAACATAAAGCTCTCTCCAGGCTCTCCCTTTTTTATTTTGGTTTCCAACAAACCAAAAAAATCTAGCTTACTGTTTTTAATAAATTCCTTAATAACCAGGTATTTATTAAGGCTGTTGAGCACTCTCACATTCCATAATGCTATCCTCTCCCCTTATTCTTCTTCTTAATCTTTTTCTTCTAGTTCTCCTATTCACTCCTGTTGAAGCAGTTCCTGTGTCAAGTTTTTTGCCTGATGCTTCACCTCTTTCTCTCATTGTAGTGTCATCCACATTTTTTATGTTCCCATATCCAACCCCTTATTCACCTGCCTCCCTTTGACTATTAAGCTGATGTCCTCCACTCTCCCGTCTTATTCCATCTATTAATCATTACAAGTATCTTTTGCCTACCTAAGTTTCCTTTAAGGCTATGATCTGTTCCATCTAATCACTATTTGAATTTGCTTTTTCTACCTGGATATTGCACACTACTTTTCTATTTTTCCTCTTTATGCACCATCTTGTATATCTTTTTTTCCTACACACTTGTTTATCTTCTTTAACTTTTGGCCTCCATATATAGGTAACCTTTATTGTATCTTCCTCCAACTCTCCATTCTCCTTATGTTTCATAATCTTGAGATTATCAGAGAGTTTCTTCGATATGTCTACATCTATACATACCCTTCCAAACCCAATCCTCTTTATTAGAATAGTATTTTTATCCAACTCTAATGGCTTTACTATTTGGCTAGCAATATAACTCATACCTTTTTAGAATAATATTCCAATGGCACCTTATGGATGTTAACCCATAGTGGTATTGAATTCAGATTGCTTCTGTCCAATGTGACCCCAGTTGTCATTTTTTAATGAGTATTGGATGATCTATTATATGCTATGGCCTTACTTTAAGCAATTTTTTGCATTTTCTTTTGTGGAAAATAAAGACCTGAACCTTATTCACTATTATATTCTTCAGTCCCTTATTTCTCCATGTTATATTGGCCCATTTCTGTACTATTGCAAAAGCCAGCCTCTTCTTTAAAAGGCAACCCACAAGTGAAGTACTCCATTTTCTAACACCTTGCTGTAGTACATCCATTGGTGTCTGAATCGGTTTTTCCACATCTGATTCCACATACCTGAGCTTACCCAAGTTCCTTGAGTCTCCATGTATTTTTATCCATTTCCCTTTTAGGTAGCTGCTTCTTCAAGGTTCCTTTTAAGGTTATAAATTTTGTGTTGTTAAGTTGGTAAGGTATAGGTTCTAGGATTTTTTGTGAGCTATTATTAGGATCAGATTGAAGAGGTTTCTTAAGTTTTTGGTGCTCCATTTAGGTGCAGAGTTAAATTGGTGTTTTTAAGGTTTGATTTTAGTTGTTATTGGCAATTGGGCAGTAGGAAGCAAGGTTGTCTAGTTAAGGAGTAGGGTCTAAAAGAGTCCCCTTAAATCTGCTATAGTTGGTTATATATCTAAGAGAAGTCCACATAATTCTAAAAGAAGTATATTGAAATTCCCCTAGATTAATTTTAATAAAAGTATCTATAATTAAGTTTACAAAATTAGAGTTATAGTTTACTTAAATTTAAAAATTCTACAATCGCATGAATTAGGTCTAAGATCTAACACTAGTCTTATTCTACTTTTTTTTACTCTTCATAGGTCACTATGTAACTGACTGTTGACATACTTCATAACTATCACAAGTTTGGTAATGTTTCTCTCTATAAATATAGGATGAGTCTAGCACCATTTGTTCAAAATACTAAGTAATTCAACCCCAAATAACATGCAAAATATTGACTTATCAAATTCTCCCACACTTATCTCATTAATTTTACTAAAGTAGTTAAACCTAACCAATAACCTAAACTAAAACAATAATAATTCTGCTTTCATAGGTACATGGTGACATTTAGCAAATATCATAATCTTTTAAATCCGTAAATTCCTCTAGTGAAGGAGTTTTCTTTTCTTTTTCTTTTTTTTAAGAAAATGGTAATAAATTAAGCCATTAAAGGCAATCAGAAGTTAGAAAAGTGCTACAAAGAGCTATACATGAGTTTCTAGGGGAAGCAAATTCTATGGGGTAATTCCAATTTCAACCTTCTTTAGACATTGGGATGGTTAAGTTATAAATTCCAAATTCTAAAACAATAATAAATTATTATGAAATTTGGACTTATATAACCTTCTGATTCGTAGAAGAAATTTGTTGTTGAATTATTCCTTGGTTAGATTTTTATTATGAAATATGCGAGCATTCCTCTCATCCTAAATGGTTTTAATAAGGAAAGATAGAGCTAGGTAGAAGCACCACTTGATTGTAGTGTCAAGATGGTTGATACCACCACAACTTGCCATTGTAGAATTCCAATCAAATTGATAAGTGTTGATTTGGTCATTTTTTAGGGTCATAGTTATTTCATTTTATTTTTTAATCGATTATTTTAATTGTTTCTAGTACTTAAGTTATGCATATTTTGTTTCTAAGGTCTACTTCAGTCATTTAGAGTAAAAGGAACAAATTTTAGGCAAGTTTGGAGTAATTTGAAGTAGTTTTCACTAAGTATTTGGAGTGCATGACAATCATATGGTCATTTGGGAAGTGTTTGGAGATGTGTTGGTTGATTTCTACAGAACATGTCGATTTTAATGAGAAACACGCCCATGTTGAGTGATGATTAGGCTATGTTGATGTTAAACAACCATGTTCGTGCAAGAGTTGGCTCCTAAACAACATCACATATTTGTTTGAAATGCACAACCATCAACAAACTTATATTGATGCCCGTGTATCATCCATAATCTAAATTTCAACTTTAAAAAGAAAAATTAAGCGACAAAAGAAAAGAGGAGTCTTTAGAAACATAAGAGGATTAAAGTATTTCATCATGTGATCCTTGATTTTTAGTTTTCTCTTTAGTTTTGGAGCTTTTTTTAGACATGATGATGAGCTAGACTCTTTAAGGTATCTAGATTAGAAGATAGGATAGACCTTATAGTGATTTTATTTTATTTTAATTTATTCTTTAGTTTCATTGACATTCAATAAAAAGTTCTTGATTATTATAAAATAAATATTACTGACATATTGATTTATGTGTGATTTCTTGTAATTGAGAACAAGAAATTCTTTGTGTCAATAGATTAGCATAATTGAAAGGAATTGCATGCAAATATAGAGATAGGTCAACATAAATCTTCTAAATTATGGTCAAAGCTAATAGTGAAATTCGTAAATTGATTAATGAAATTCTAGGGGTTTAATTAGAAATAGATTTCAGTTAAGCAGCCTAAGATTAGGTGTTAATAGTTTTGCGAAAGATATTAGCGTAATTGAGGAATCTTCACATTCTAATGAATCTTATATTAAATTGATTATTCAAATCATGATTACATGAAAAGTCCTAGTGGGAATTTAAATTCCAAGTACCATTATTTCATTAATTTATGCTTATTTCAATTGCTAATCTAGTTTATTAATTATGTTGATTTATTTTAGTTTATTATTTTTTAACTTTTACTTGTCACTATCTCTAATATTTATCAACTAAGATGATAGGAAAAGGTTATTACAATTACTTATACCCTTTGTGTGAACAACCCATATTCACCAATATCAACTGCAGCTGTACCATATACTGATAGTTAAAGCATAAATTAAATTAAATCAACGAAGTTTATAGTGCCATTACTAGAGAATAGGATATTTGGAACATTTGATTTATAGTAATCTAGCCCTTAGTTTCCTTTTGCAATTTTCTTTTTCTTTTTTTGCTTATTTATTTATTCTTAAATCTCTCTAATATTCTTAAATCTCTCCATCTTGATATTGTGTTATTTATTGTTATAGCCACTAAACATAATGAAATGGTGGTGAAGACAATATTCTCTAGGAGATTATTATATGCCATCACTTATAGCAACTTGGCAAGCTTGGAACAAGAGGAATAATGACATATATTTGAAAGATTAACCGGTATTCATGATGTGTTTAGGAATTTGTAGTGGTGACCACCTCAATCTTAAATGTTAAGCACTAAGTTATTTGTAGAAACATCCAATTTACATGAAAAATTGTTCTCAAAACAACTCTTATGGAAATGCTTATAATCTAGAGTGAAGCAGTTATAATGACTTTGCATGGACTGTCGAAGTTTCCCTTAGATTTTTACAACAATAATAGCAATAGGAGTATCAACCTATCAAAGATATCCTTAGGAAATTCATTCTTCAAATGAGGATGATCTCCATAAAACTAAAGTGCTAGGTGTTTTATCTAGATACAATGAGCCAAATTTAAGGGAACACGTGAATACAATAACTTTATAGAGAGGAGAAAAACTAGAGGTTGAAGAAAAAAAGAAAGTTATTGTTCAAGAAGAGAATGAAGAAGGGAAGGTAGAGCAAAAAGAAGTAGATGAAGAGGAGGAGCCAAGTAAGGAGTCTATCAAGGAATTATTGATAATCGCCTTAAGTATGAAGGGCTTCCACTTCCCACGTAACAAACTATCAGATTCAATCAAAGATCTAGGCAATTTTATTATTCCTTGTTAAGTTGACAAGTTAATAACAAGGGCATTAGTGGATTTAATTTGATTTATTAATTTAATGTTATATATCCTTATTATGTTATAACATGTGGCCTAATCATATGCTAGTGAACCCTTAATTTGGAAGATGGGTAGAAACAAGCTACTAATTATTGATCCAAATTAAGTTGTAATAAGAGCATCAAGCTAATAATATTAAACAAGTGCTTCTTGGAAGACAACCTAATTTTTAATTAGCAATTTTGTTCCATTTAGTTTAGTTTTAGATTTTTAGATTTTAATTTCTATAATTTAATCTACATCAGTTTAATTTTATGTTTTAATATAAATTTTGTTTCTTGGTTTAAGGTTATACAGGTGCTATTGTTAATAATTTATACCTTAGGTATATTATGGATTTTAATATTAGAAGGAAGGTGAAGTTTTGGCTGAGTCAAGAAATTATAGAGAACTACACTATGTTGATGGTCATGTCCATCTACACACCTGTGTTGATGGCTGTGCTCATCCATATACCTATGTTGAGAAGAAACATGATTACGTTCCACGTAAAGATGAGTTGTAAAAGTTGTAGAAAGATATAAAGGTACCAACCCTCTTAACGCACCTTTGTTAGTGACTGTGCTGCTAAAAAATCAATGTTAGTCACCTATACGCCCACCAACATGCCCATATTGTCAAAACTAGGTAGATGTTTGAGAAATAAAAAGATAAAAAGCCACTAACACGCTTACGTTGGAGACCATATTGAATTCTTTCTTCTTTTCCTTGTTTTGTAAAAATTTATAGAAAGACTTACACCCAATAATATGCCCACGTTAATGGTCATGTAGATTTTAGGTGTTTTAATTTTATTTTCAGTACGATTATGTTAAGTCCCAACATAGATTTGTAGTTTATCTTCTTGTTTTTGTTTTATCATGGGGGATTATTTATGAAAAACAAAGTTGAGGAGGACTATGATTTTTTAAAGGAGATGGCAAACAATAGTTGTCTTTGGACATTGGAAAGAATTAGATAACAAACAACCTTTCAAGATCAAAAGGGAATGATTACTATAGTTTCAGTGATAGCATTGCAGGTTGAGGTAGCTAATCTACCCAAGCAATTGAATAGCCTGGAAGCCACCTCTTCCTCTCCACTTAAAGAAATTCAGCATGGATGTGAGCTATATAGATAAGAGAGTCATATCACAATTGATTACTTCCTAGTCGAAAATAGCAATATGGAGTGGCTTAACTTCATGGTAGCATAATATGGTCAGTAAGGTAATAATCCTTACTCAAACACTTATAATCCTAGGTGGAAGAACCACCCAAATCTTTCTTGGTCTAACGATAAAGCAAATCAAATAAGAGTTCAAGGTCCACAAGGATTCCAACAAGATAGGCTTAGTTTATTGGAAACAAAGATGGATAAGCTAATGGATGCATTGAATTTCAATTTCATGAGCTAAGATGACATCAAAAAGAGGATGGAAGTAAAATTCAATCACATATAAAATCATGCCTCTTCTATTTACAATCTGGAGGTTCAAATGGGCCAGTTAGCCAATGCATTGTCTGCATGAATTGTGGGGAACCTATCGAGCAAAACAAAAACAAATCCAAATGAGCAATTGAAGGCTATTTGGAAAAAAGCAAAAATAACTAGTAGAAAAACAAACTAAACTTCACCATGTAAAAAGGCAAGAAAAGAAGCATGAGAAACCTCCCTATGTTCCTCCTTCTGCTTATCGAACGAAGATTCCATTCCCACAAAGGCTCTAAAAGAACAAAATGGATATGCCATTTGCAAAATTTTTAGAGAAGTTAAAGAAATTGAAGATTACATTACCCTTTGTGGAAGCCTTAGAGAGAAAACTAACTACACAAAATTTCTCAAAGACATCTTATCAAATAAGTGGACTTAGGATGAAAACCAAACAGTCTCTATAACTGAAAGCTACAGTTTTATAATTACAAATGACATGCCCTCAAAGTTGAATGATCCAAGGAGTTTTACTATATATCCTATGAAGTTGGTAATTTAGAATTATCTAAACGTTTATCTAACTTAGGTGTAAGCATTCATCTTATGTCTTTGCCTATTTTAGGAAACTGGGGCTAGGAGAAGTAAAGCTAACTTTCATGCTTATGCAACCAGTAGACCAATCTGTACAAAAATTGGTATGGTAGAGGATGTGCCTTTAAAAGTGGACAAATTTATAATTCCTATGGATTTTATTGTGCTAGACTTTGAAGATGATCGAAATTGTCCACTAATTCTTGGTAGACCCTTTTTAAACACTGAAATAGTTTTAGTAGATTTCCATAGAGGTAACCTCATCCGTCGAATTTGTGACAAAAAATTAGAATTTGATATGAATAAATTATTGAAAAATCTGAATGAGGGTAGCTTATGCATGAGAATTGATGTAATCAATGATTTGTTAAAAGAGCAAATGGAGGAGCCAATTTTGGAAACTATTGATGAAGCATTGGTGGTTGTTTTAAGTATATATAGTTTTTGCCTCCTACGATATAAGGTGTTTCATTCAATCGAAGATTCAGGAAGTTTTATTATTCCTTGTTTTAGTAATAGTTTGTTTTCAATAAGGGCATTAATGGAGTCAATTGGTTTAATTAATTTCATACATTATGTCTTTGTCATTATCTTATAATTTCTAGCTTATTCTTAGGATAGGAAACCATTATATGTAAAAACTTATGAAAGCAAGCAATTAATTCGAGACCCAAGTTGATGGTAAACATCAAGGGTATGTTAAGCTAATGATATTAAAGAAATGATACTTGAAAGGCAACCTAAGAATTAGGATAGGTTATAATTTTATTTTCATTTTATTTTGTTGGGGTTTTGTTATTTTTATTTTATAGGGAGCTAAATTGATGGATCCTTATGACATGAAATGTCATTAAGTTCCCTCTTCAAAACCATCACCACCCAAATCACCATAAGTTTTCTTGCTCTTACTTTTTTTTATTGATATTTTTCTTTATTCGTATTGTTCTATTTTTCATATTGAGGACAATGTGATGTTCAAGTGTAGGAATGTTTATGCATTGACATTTTATTTTTGTGTTTGAAATTGCCCTTTGCATTATGTTAGTTTTGATTTGGTTGGCATTAAGTGAAACTTTGGTTGGATGATGTGTGAATGTGTCAATGGCATGAATTGAATGAAATTAGCTTACTTTGGAATTTGGTCATTTAAACATCCTAATTAACATGCATACTTTAAGTGTGTTTGTGATCAATATGCATGTTAATTAGGATATGGCACCAATTATTTCACTTTATGAAATTTGTTTGTATACATTTATAATTATAGTCAATTAAATTGGTTAACATCATTAGTACCCCTTCATGAAAATG
>JANIJF010214821.1:0-10592 GCA_024520955.1 Erythroxylum bequaertii | reverse complement strand
ATTTCAAAAAATGAAATAATGCCCAAACCCCCTTGCTTCTTTGGAACAACAACTTCACTCCATTTAACCTTAGCTCCCTTACATTGTTCAGCTCGACCAGACCATAAGAATGCTTTTAGTATCCGCTCCATCTCCTTGATCACTTTTTTCGGAGTAGTCATATGAGCTGCCTAATGCACATGCATGCTATTCAAAACAGAAACAATTAAATTGACTCGTGCCGCATAGGAGAGGAACCGATTCTGCCAGGAATTAATTCTGCTCTTTAACTTCTCCAGTAAAGGCATAAAATCAAAGAACTGAGGCTTGCCCTAGGTGATTGGAACGCCAAGATAGCAGAATGGAGTACTCTGTAGGGTTAGCCCGACCAAATTGCTAAGGCTTCCTGGATTTCGCACGTCTGAAGATACATACATGCCACTTCTTTGAAAGTTCATGGTCATGCCCGACCACCGAGAGAAAGTGGTCATCAAGTTCATCATGATTGCTAGCACCTGCGTTTCTGCTCGGCAAAGAAGAATCACATCATCAGCATAAATTAAATGAGACAAGTTCAGATCCTTACAGTTATGATGATCCTGGAAAAGCCCATTGCATTGCACCATTTTAGACAGCAATCGGGAGAGGCCCTTCATGACAAGGGTAAATAGGTAAGGAGAAAGGGGATCCCTTTACCGAATTCCTCTGTGAATCGTAAAAGGTTTGGTAAGGATGCCATTAATGAGAACGCTCAAAGAGGGCGTTTGGATACACTGGGAGATCCAATAACAGAATCTAGGAGGCAATCCGATACACTGCAAGCAATCCCTCAAATAGTCCTAACCGATTGTGTCAAAAACTTTATAGAGATCAATTTTCATGGCACAACTGTTAACCTTTTTACCTGCGTGGTACTCCCCCATTAATTCCTGAAGCAACAGAATATTGTTACCAATACTCCTCGACAGTAAGAAGGCCCCTTGCTCCTTACTGACCACCTCAGTCAAAACTCCCTTCAGACGATCTGCCAAAAGAGGCTATAATTTTATAAATAGTGTTGCAGCAGGAAATCAGTCTATAATCAGTGATCTTCTCAGGGCGCTCCTTTTTAGGAATTAAACTGATATAAGTGTGATTAACTTCCCTTAATAATTTACTAGAGGAGAAGAACTCAAGGACTGCTTCTGTGAGTAGTTGTCCAGTGATGGGCCACGTTTGTTGAAAGAACCTGGTTGAATATCCATCGGGTCCCGGTGCCTTGGAGCTATTAAGATGAAATAAGGCCTCCTTGACTTGCAATGCAGTGAACGGGGAATTTACCATGTCAATAGTTGCCTGATTTGGAGTAAAATCCAGCACCTGTCTGATCCCAAACTCATTCCGCCTCGGTTCTTCATGACAGCCCATGAATTGTATGAAGAAATCCCTAACATGAGCAGCCACTGCCTCCTAACCTCTCCATAAATTGCCATCCGAATCGGATAATTCAGTGATAGTGTTCTGGTTACGACGAGCCAGGATCGCTGTATGAAAAAATTTTGAGTTGCGATCACCCTCTCTTAGCCAAGTTTGTCTTGATTTTTGCCGAAGAATGGAGTCATGTAATGTCAAAGCGTCTTGATATTTATGCATGCTATCAACTTCAAGGACCCGCAACCTATCATTGAAAGGGTCCCTATAGCACTGCTGTTGTACTTCAGCCAAATGAGAACACAACCCCTGGATATTAAGTGTTTGCTGCTTACTAAAAAGTTTAATCGCCCTCTTCGCCAACTTCAGTTTCTACATGAATTGGTAGCCTTTAAAACCATGAACCTTAACCCTCCAAATTTGAGCAATCAGGTCTATGAACCCTTTGGCCCGAAGTAAGTCATTGAAAAACCGAAAAGATGCTCCAAAATAGCGAGTAACAGTGTGATGTTGAATAATAATAGATGTGTGATCTGAAAAAACCGGATCACCAAACATTGCCGAGTCAAGAGGGAAGGAGTGAAGCCAATGGTTGTTTACCAACGCGCGATCCAATTTCTTCCGAATATACATATCACCTTATTGTTTGTTTTCCCAAGTGAACCAGTGGCCATTGCCTCTAAGATCAACTAAATCAGTATCTCGAAAAAGCTGTTGGAGTTCGCTACCTGAACCACCATGAAATCTAACTTCGCCCTAGGAGTTAAGACTACAATTAAAATTACTGGCAACCAACCAAGGGCAATTCACTCCAGATTGGAAGTGTTGTAACTCCCTCCAAAGATCAACGTGTTGGTAAGCAAAATTGGCAACATAGAGAAGAGTAACCATGAATGAAACCTTGCCTTTTTCTGTACAACAAAGATGCATAAATTGAGCTCCCATCTTAAGCACTTGAACATCTACTTTCTCTAGATTGTACCAGCACAAAATACGACCATTGTAATGGTAGGCATAATTGGTGAAGCTAATTTAAAGATCAAGTTTTTCTGGTAGTTCAGTGAGTTCTAAGTGTGATTTGTCGGCTTTGGGCTGGATCCGATCCAATTAGCTTACCCTAACTGAAAATAGTTTGGAATCCAGAATGAAAGGAAGAGATCGTTACACGACATAGAGCTTATGTCATGGAAACTACGTCATCTACCTCAAGAGACGGCCCGCACTCACCACTTCGATAAGTTTATCGTATAGAAAAACAAGAAGTGTCGCTAAAAAAAGAATCCAACTATTTCTTTAAATATCATATTTACTTATTTCTATATATTAACACACCACTAACACTTACTCTTCACACACACACTCCCAACTCCCAAGTGTCTTGTTCTTTGGCGGCGGTGAAACAAAGTTAGATCGGAGAGAAATGGATCAGGATGGACAAAGCTCCAGCAAGGGCTCCGGCTCTTACGCCAACCTTCCTCAACCGCGTGGGAAGACAAAGAATGACATATTGGTCCGAATTGTTGGAGGTTCTTCTTCAACAACAAATAACTAAATCGTCCATCATCATTAGTAACCCTATAGCTTGAAGGTGGTCTTTTCTTTTTTCTCTCTTTTTTTGGGTTTTAGAATAAGGTGGTTTGTGTTTGGAGCTCTTGCAAGGGCATGCATGATCTTGTAAATTCTATGTTAACCTAATCAATATATATTTGAAGCTTACCTACAACTCGTTTCTACTTCTTGTTTATTTATGAATAAAAACTTAAAAAGAAAGTCTTTTCTATCCAAATGAGAAATCATGAAAAGTGGATGTCTATTTTTAAGATAAAATTAATATCAGAAAAACTGAAGAAAAAAAAAACTTTACTCGTACTCTTCAGATTCGAGTTAAAAATTGTCAAAAATGGTAGATATTGAAAGTTGAAATAATTAAAAAGATAGCTAAATGAAAAATCAAAAAATTAATAATTTTAGCTTTACTCAGGTAAAAATCATAAGTTTATTATAAAATATATAAAAATTAGATAATAACGTCCTTTAAATTTAATATTTATTATAAAAAAGTTATCAAAAGTACTATTTATTTATTTATTTATTTATAACGTTACTTCTTATTATCATAATAAATAAATATATTAATCTAAAAGTATAATTACAATTACGAATCTATAAAAAAAGAGAGGAAATTTTCAACTGTTGAAGGAAAAAAACTTCTTCACGTATATATTGTAAGCCATGCTTTATCACAGATGACTTTTTTGTCCTTTTTGTTATTACTATACGAATAATGATAAACAATATCAAATAGGTTACTTTTGTTACACCATACCAATCAATCAACACACTTTTATTTAACTCCATTAGTGCTTGACAGTGAAAAGAATCCAACTGGGAACGCTAGAACTGGAGTAGGTTTTGTATCATTGGATACAGGTCAGAAAGTAAAAGATAAGAACTAAGTATATATCTCAGCCACCACCTACCACCGTTGGACACGGCGGTTGGTTCCTTCTGCAACCAACACTAAGATCTTGACGGGGTTTGGTTTGCTCTGTGGATGGATGGACCCTAGCAAACACTTAAAACTGATCGATCATTCTCTTTTCTTGTTATCTTAATCGAAACATTCATGTAAAGTTTAAGCATATCATATCAATACGTTCTTAAGGTATGATCCACAAACTTTGTTTTAATCAATTATGTTATATCAACTTGTACGGGTTCCACCTGAAATCTTATGTGTACAAAACATAAGAACATCCAATATAATGCCCACGTGGGTGGTCCTACTTGCCAAGGATAAGTCACGACTTGTTACATCCAACTTGATCTATTGTCACAATCGTGACTCCCTAGTCATCATCGTGACCTGTGGTGAAAGTTATTGTCTGGATCGTGACATACATGGTTATAATCATGACTTACGTAGCGTTTGGTTGTCGTTCTCAGTGTTGAGGATGGATGATGAGGACATAAAAGTTCTATCTTTCCGTGTGTTTGCTTATCGAAGACAGAAATTTTTGTTCCGTCCTCAGAGAACGAGGACAGAAATTTTTGTTCCTCTTAAAACTGAGGTACAGAAATTCTTGTCCGTAGGACAAGAAATGAAAATGACCAACATATCCTCTCATATTCACAAACCAACCTACCCCTCCTTCGTCTGTCTTGTTCCTCCACCGAAGGCAGCTCACCACCGAAATAGCTTCCCTCTTTATTTTCGTTAACGTCTAAAACTACCCTCCCTCGCAACTCTCCTTCTTCACTTTGCTGCTTCTCCTTCTCGAAAGGTATATTGTATTTTTGGCCTTTGCACGATCTCCTTCTTAAAGGTATATTGTTGTGTCTCCTTCTGAATCACATTTTCTGTTCGTCCAGATCATCTTCTCCATCAGACGTCAGTCTCCCTTGAAGCAAACCCAGTCGACTTTCTCTGTTCTCTCGTCTCGGTAAGATTCATCCTTCAGTTTTCATTTTCTGTTTGGGTAATGGGTTTCGAATGGGTGTTTGAGTGAGACGAATGGATGTGTGTTATTCATGGGTGTGGAAGTGGTAGGGATTCGGATTTGTTGATGGGTATGCATTGGGTGATACTTTCTGTTTTCTATTTCGTGGGTTTTTCATCAACAAATCCGACTTTATTACCTCTTCTTGAACTTTTTTCAGAAACAACAACAGAGTATGTAATAATCAATTTGTGAAGTTATGTTATGTTCTAATGTACCAATTTTATTGGTAATGGGAGAATAAAGTGTATGAAATTCTAGCCAGCCATTTATTCTTTTGCTTTCAGAAGTGATTGAGAATGATTATGTGTTCTTTTCATTGACAATCTTCTTGAAGAATAAAAGATAATTATAATAAGAGGAATAGCTAATGGACTAGAATCATATACCTTACGTATTTAAATGGATCGAACTCTCTTAAAAACTACTTTTCAGAACTACACATACTATTGTTGGAAAGATTCTCCAAGACCACAGATGGTTTGTTATCATTCCCCCCTAACCAGTTTCTTTCTCAAGGGTAGGCTCATTACAATGTCCTTTGGTAGTTAGCATTTGATGTTGTTTTCTTATGCTTGGTCTTTTGTTTTTCCTTTATTGTCCAAAGATTGCAGTTACCCTAAGCCTAACTCGAATTTGTGATAGCTGAATTTGTGCTGCTCCATGTAATTTCACCTGCTCAAGGATCATTGTTTGCTATGTTTTGTTGAGTATACTAATCAATCAATTCCAAAATTAATTAGTTTTCTTTTTCAGATAGGCAGTAGGAAGCAGCAGAAAAGAACTACCGAAATAGGCCTACTTGCTGTTTTGAAATTCTCCAAATCTTCAGTTTAGAGTGATAATTGTCTTCATATAGATCAGCCTCTCTCTATATGATCTACAGCTACCCAGTTAATCTACTTCTCCAATAACCTTGCCGAGCATACCAAACTTACAAAGCTACAATTACTTGCTGAGTGGTGTTTTCTTACCTATATATTATTGTTTCTGTTTGTTTTTGTGTTTGTTGTGATATGATTAGCTGAATGTGGTACTTGTAGGTAATGTTCCTTCTCCCTAAAGAATATTACAATATTAAGGAAAACATGTTATAAACAAAATTCAGAAACAAATCTCTTGAACATTATCAGATTTTTGTTATCTAGATTGGTACACATGTTATATTTGTAATCTGGATTGCATCTGACATTATAATTAAACCTAGTTATATTTGTTTCACTCTTATTTGGCCTTGCATGGTATAATATGTGCACTATATGATACATAACAACATTTAAACATTTACTGTGAAGCTACACTAATTGGTTTATACTTAATCCTTATATCCAGAAGTAGTGTAGTAGTGTAGTAGAAACTACAAAGCATCTGCTTTTGCGACTATATATCTTGTTGACGACATTACACATACGGTTTATAGTAGACTATTATTGAATGAATTTTTAAAAAGCAAGTTTTGACATTCATTAATCATTGAATTTGCGAAGATGAGAGCAGAAGTGTATATTCTTCATTGAATTATTTCTATTTATCCTAAATTGTCAGATATTATACAGTGCATGTGAAAACATGATATGGTTTTAACTCTGTTTGATAGAAAGTTTTGGTAAAATATGAGAAGGGATGAGTTTCTCTGTTCAGATTCTGTACTTTGGTGCATTTTCACTTGCTAAAGTTTCATTCTTTGAAGCTTTAGGAAGCAACCATACTCAAAACAGTCTTGCTTCCTCATTATCTTCGTTTTCCTCTTGCAACATCTTGTTTTCCGTACGTTTGAGCTGTTAATCTGTTGAAGAAATTGTGCTTGTAAGTGTAATTCTACTACTTAAGTAAGGTAAAAATTGAACACGCATTTCATTCAAAGTTTTTATTATTTTTCTTCATTTTAAGTAAAATCTGACTAAAGGTTTACTTTTTTTAGCTTGTCTATATATTTGGGAGGGCACTGAATAAAACATGAGGATGTACATGCCATTGCAGTGTGTCCCTAATCATGCAAAGATTATTCTGTTTCATGAATCTCGTATATTATTCGTCGTGATTTGCTGGACTATGGTCTGTTGGTTTTTATTGGTGTAATGTGCTTCTATTGTGGCTGGCAAATTGCATACTTTAGCTTTATCCTAATGATACTTGTTGAATATGAGCATTCGTTTATCGTGTACGAGTTACAATTGGATGTTTAGGTATATTGGTAGTCGGACTTTCGATGAGGTTTGCATATATATATAAGCTTGCCCTGGGTGTTGTGTACCAATGATAAGAATTTTTGGCTGAAGAACTCCTCGTTTACTCATTATCCGAAAATTGTAATAATGTCTTAAATTTTTTTTCCCACTTTTCAATATCCCAAAATAATTGGTCATTTGAGAATGATATGCCATTGGGTACTTGTAATGTAGTTTGCATGTGATGATGGATGATTATAGCTGATCTCCTTCTTATGTAGCTATGTTCAGATTTTCACCCATCTAAGATATCCTTGTCCTGTATTCCTGTGCAACAATACAATATTTTCCTGCAGCCTGCAGCTTGCAGCAATACAATAAATACTTTGTTTAGTTATTTCGTTGACGGATTAAGCTGAATAACTGTATTGTTGTTGTTATTGGCTTGTAGTTTCGCTAGTTGTTTAGTGGAACAGCTCATATACTAGTAAGCTTTTTGCTGCACTGACTCTGTGGATTACCCTCAACAAAATTATACAGTTAGAATACTTGTGAAAGCCATATATGATCCTTCCAATAAATATGTAGTCTTTTAGACAAGTAACATTTTAAAGTCTGACAGTGACTTTTGAGTTCTAGCTTGTATTCACATGCCTAAATATATAAACAATATCGTAAAACTATTGAATGCGATATACCTTACTAAAGAAAGCCCCAGCAATTTGTATGCTCTTCATCTTATCATCGAGCTAATTGGTGATTCCACTCCAATGTTCTATGCCCACCCGAAGAATAAACCAGTTGTTAATTCTAGAAACATGTGATGTTTTATGTGATTTGTGGGTATATGCATGTTGTTTAGTCGAAGAAGCTCAGACCAAAAAAGCCTTTTGGGTAATTCTTGAAATGGATCCGTAATAGATGGAAGGGAAGTTGAAAGTTTAAGCGTATTTTTCTGTTGACAGAGGTTAGGATTAGTCAAATCTCATCAGTAAATGCGAGTTCGATTGATTTTTTTCATGTGATATTATTCAGATAGTTGAGACAGCTTCCTAGAATTGAATTATTATGTTAGTTCTTACCTAGTTGAACCCAATTCACTTTAAATGTGTGACTTGAATGATCTAAATTGTGAATTGTGACGTATGGCACTGCAATGACTGCAAGATGCCATTGCAAAATATGGCATTCACACCCAACTACGATAATAGTATTGTGGATGTGATTGCCTTTTAGTTTTGATCATGATATTGTTCCTGCTATCAATGGCATTATATCATAATTAGGGATGTTTAGGGTTTTAAAAGTATAATGTAATTAGTCACCAAGTTCTTTATTTCTTTCTTATGGAAAAGAAAGTTTTCCATCCGATGCTTAACTTCTCAATCCTCACTCCTCATAATTGGAGAAATTTAAAAGTTGTCAAATTGTTTTCTTCATTTCAAATACCATTAACAATTATGTATTACTGCTTCCTATAAAATTAGTACTTCCATACCAATGACTCTTTGTTTAAGTTGCTTAATGGGATTTGAGCATTAGTAGATGAAGTCTCTCTTTGACTATATTGTTAGAGCTTCAAACCACCATTAATATTGTGTTACCTAGTTTCTGATTTTTGAATCAAAATATTGCAACCTGAATGGCATCAACATCTGAACTGATTCGGTTTCTATCATATAGCTGTGATAGTATGAAGATAACAGAACATGTAACGTCTAGGGCTAAAATAGCTTGTTGAAGAGGACTAGTATGTGAATGTTTTCATGTTTATGGCAGTAAAACCAACAGTTTGCAATGTTCATTATGTGAGTTATAGAAGGGTACGGTAACAGTAGGAGTTTGAGTTACAGCTTGCCTCGTAAAGTAAAACGAACATACAAAAGAAATCATAATAGTGTAAATGCTCATTTCGAATAACTAAAATCATAACCACACGTAGAGTCAATGGTTGATACTTTCTTTCACTCTTATTCGGCGTTGAATGGTTTGATATGTGGACTATATGATACATTACAAGTTGTTATCATTTCTCATGTACACATATGATATTAAATGGAATGTTCCCTCACGTTGACCTTATGGTGGATTAGGTACGTTAGAGACCATCTTGCCAAGCCTCCTCCATCTAAGATTGCTGCAACTATTCAAGGTAAAGTGACATACTCCCATACAATCGGAGCTCTAGATGCACCAAAGCCACCTTTCATGAGTTTGAACTTTGCCTCTCTTGTATGCTTCTTATGCTTTGATGATTTGGTTGTAATTTGTGATGATTTGGTTTTAGTTGCTGTTTGCCCTGAATATTTGTACACGAAATGGTACTTGTGATGATTTGGTTTTACTTGCTACTGCACTCTTTATTCTTTCCTTAATGGCCAGTGGTCTTCATTTTTCACGATGCTATTGACAACCTTTGTACAGCAAAATTGCTTTATTGTGGCAGAGTAATAAGTAATATAGTTTTGAAGTTCATTTGAACATGTCTGTTATGGTTTTCTGATTCTGGATTCTTACATTCTGTGCAAGCATGGTTATATACAAACTTTGACATTGTTATTGTTTTCATGCTACCTATATATTTAGTTATATAATTGACTAAGTGTAGTCTTGTGTAGTGTTTGAAATTTCTGAATTAGTACTTACCTTTGGAACAAAAAAGTGTAGTCTTTTTGTAGATGTAGTTATGTAAAAAAAAGCAGAATGGTATCAGAATGTTAACACAAGTTTATCAATCTCTACAAGTTTATCAATCTCTACACCTTGAAAATCCTATACACTTAATTATTTCATTAGTCCATATACCCTATATCCACAAATCTCAAAACACTCAGAATCACGTTTGCAGCAAGGAAAGGAATTTCAAAACAATGGAACCAATAAAAAATATAACATGTTTTTATCTAAAAATATGTTTTATACTGCAAATACCATTAACTTAAACATGATTTACCCTTAACCTTCATTCTTATACGTAGATTTCTTTTCAGCATACTAATTCCAAACTCTCCAATTCTTAATCTACATATGCTTAAGTTACCAAATATATTCAACTTCTCTCAAAATTCTTCTACCATACACAAGACATATTATTAGATGATCGAACAATATAATGGATACAATATGCATTATATTGGAACAACTTAGAAGCTTTGCATGGTAAGTTATGTTGCATGCATACAATATGCCAATATTGTATGCATAGGAAAAGAAGTATACAACAATATAATGGATATGGTCATAAATATACAATATGCCAAAAATGTTTGCATAGGAAAAGAAGTATGTTGCATATCTTCTATTTTGGTTTAACAAATCTTACTATTCTATACATATCTACAAATGTAGTTTATGATCATTATATTGTTTTCTGTTTGCAGACAGTTTTATGTTTCCAAATTTGGAGTCAATGGATCATGATCATATAATTAAGTGTCTGGCTTTGTTTGAGATTTTGAAAGGGCAATTGGATCTGATGAGAATGGTCATGTTCATATGCTTGTATATATACGCCAAGAAACGGCGTAGAAGTGAA
>JANIJF010214817.1:0-10593 GCA_024520955.1 Erythroxylum bequaertii | reverse complement strand
ATTGTGATTGTTTATGAATGTGGATTCCGGACAGAAGGTCCGAAGTAATTGGAGATATGACATAGAAGTGTAAACTGGTTGTGAATCTGTGCACTCTGTGAATTACTTGTTTCTAATGTGACATGTTTACTGATTGTGATACGTGTACTGTGTAATTGGGGATATATGCATGTCATACATGAGTGCATGAACAGATAATGACAGTTGTGACCGGAGCAGCCACCGAGAGCTAAAAGCTCACCGTATTGGGCCTTGAGCCCATATTGATTTAGAGCCACAGGCTCACCGATTAATGTGCCCTGATAGGGACAGTTCAGGCGCTCGGTCACAACACCGAAATAAAATGGGAACATGTCACATATCTACGGCATACAAAATTGATTGAATACCTTGTATCATTGTGTTCCAGGCATTCCATTCATGAATGCATAAACAGATAATGGCAGTTGGACCGAGTAGCCACCGCTAGAGCTTAAAGCTCAACGAATGAAAACGAGCCTTGAGCTCGAGAGTGACTCAGAGCCATTGGCTCAACGCTTAATGAGCCCGGTATCCAATGGATACGGGACAGTACAGGCACTCGGCCAACAATGTAATAATTGGAAAAAGGGTCTCATAAGCATGTCATATGCATTTTGTTAAATGAGCTTGATTGATTGAAATGTGCATTGATCTATGTGTATATGGGAATGCGATAATTGCGTGCAGTGCGAAATTGTGAAATAAATGTTACGTGAATTGATGTGTGTTTGATTGGAGTGAACCATCGATGATGGTTAACTCACTGAGTTCGCAAAACTCAGCAAAATTGCATCATTGTTTTTCAGGACCGCTAGGCGACTATAGCAATTGAGTGGCTCCACTACCGTATAGAGTGTGGTTGAAGTGAAGGCATGGCGCAAAGGTCGGTCAGCTGAAATCTTTTTGGATGACATAGTTAGATTGTACATAGTTTCCTCAGTTTGGTAGTACTTTTGTACTAGACTTTGTAGATGTACTTGTAGTAAGGATTCAAAGTCGCCCTGTAAATTATTGATTTTTGAGTAATGAAATGAGGAAACAGTTGGTTTCAAAATATTTTGAATTTTCTATTGATGCTTGAATTAAATTTTGAGAGGATGCCATGTGGAGTTAAAGTAGTGATCGACTGTAGTGCGCCTTTATCGTAGGATATGACCCGGAATGACCTCCGGGCGTCCCGGTGCGTATTCTGCTGTAAGGGGGCCCTACAATTTGTGTATAAAGTTACATACCCGGGATAGTTAATTGAGCATACATTGAAAATAACGCATATACATATGTTAGATTGAGCACTTATTTGATTAAATAAGTTAGTAATGTGTAAATATGTGTGCATTGTATGATATAGAAATACAAATTGACCAACAACATCCAGACATTACCTGATCATTAAGGTAATAACTAATCTGGAGTAAACTATAAGTAACCTAGAAGTGTGATCTCAATTAGATATGTGCTTCTGTTTGAATTGTTTTTGTTTAACGCTCATATCTATATATATGTTGAAATGATATTGATATGATTGTGATATTGATGATTCCAAACAATTGATTGTTCAAGGAATTCATTATTCGGGACTATATTGGGAGTGTTAACTATGTGTATGTAAATGTAGGAAATAAATGCTCAATTGAAAGTTGAATGCCGGACTTAGATCCAAAGAATCTGATTTATGAATGGAATATATCGAATGTGAAATAATGAATGCATCATAAGTGAATTGTTGTATCTCATTACATCGACATGCATGAACAGATAAAGGAGTTATGACCGGAGTGACCTAAGTGAAAAAAGAGCTTAAATCTTAGAAATGTGCGCATAGAGCCACAAGCTCAGCCATTAATGAGCCCAATATTCACAATGGATATGGGATAGCATCTGAAATGAGCCCAGCTTCTGCAACGGATACGGAACAGTTAAATAGGCGCTCGGTCACAACAAAACTAAAAAGAAAGTGGAGTCACATGTGCATTTGCACACACACACATATCATATATGTGTTATGTGAACTGTTGTGAGAAATTTATTGAATTATGATGAAATAGTAATATAACATGTTTATGTTCCCAATGTATTTGTTAAAATGTGAGATACATGTATTGTGATTTGGTAGACAATTAAATGATGTGATAATTGGGATTTGATTTTAAATAATGTGATGTGTTTGAGAAAAAAGATTATATGTGATTGTGATATTATCTCCTAACTTGAGTGAACACGTCAATGATGGTTAACTCATTAAGTTTGCAAACTCATCAAAATTGCATCGTTGATTTTCGGGTACTGGGACAACCTAGTTTTTAAGACAATCTAGTAGCAACCTAGCATCGTCCATTTTGGAACCAGGAATGGCTCAAAGGTCTGTTCAGCTGATACTGAAGCGTTTAGATAGAATATTTTGGTCTAGTACCTATTTTTATGTTATACACATTGTATAGAGTTACGAAATTTGACATGTCATGTATTGTATAAATAGGAGTTATGAGTGTAATAACATAGTGGATATTTATGTTTATGAATCAAATGCAAGGAATGTAATGACAATGTATGCTTATGTTCATGAATGAAATGAGAGTACTTAGTTTTTCTGAAATGTTTATGTTCTATATGATGCCACGATAAGTGATGTGACTGCTCTAACATGTCGCTTTCGTGGGTATGTGCTCGAATGTTCTCTGGAATGTGGGTAGGTATTCTATGGAAGTGGGATGTTACAGTAACAGTGTTTAAGGACAAATTAAAGCTTACTGATGCTTGGATAATGGATTCAGGGGCAACATGGCATATGACTCCTTGTAGAGATTGGTTTCACATTTTTAATCCTATCTCTGCAGGATTTGTGTACATGGGAAATGATCATGCCTTAGAGATTATTGGGATTGGCACCATCAAGTTGAAGATGTTTAATGATATAATTCACATTATAAAAAATGTGTGACACATGAAGGGTTTGAAGAAGAATCTGTTGTCTCTAGGGCAATTGGATGAAATTTGATGCAAGACTTGGATTCAAAATAAATTTGTAAAGGTGATAAAAGGAGCATTTGTAGTAATGAAGGCGGAAAGGATAACTGCAAACTTATACAAGCTAATAGGAGAGACGTATTTGGAAGCAAATGCATCGGCTAGTTCTATATAGAATGCAACAAATTTGGGGCACTGTAAACTTGACCATATGTCAAAACAAGAATTAAAGATTCTTACTAAGTAGAAACTACTCTTTGGTCTCACAAAGGTATCATTAACCTTCTGTGAGCACTATGTTACAAGTAAGTAACATAAATTGAAATTTATTTAATCTAATTCTAGAAGTGAAGATATTCCAAAGTTGATTCATTTTGATGTATAGTAAGCACTGGTTATGTCTTTGCATGGAGCAAGGTTCTTTGTGACCTTTATTGATGATTACTCCAGAAGATGTTGGGTGTATACTATCAAGAGAAAGATAGATGTATTTTTAACCTTCACAAAATTTCAAACATAGATTAAGGTAGAGAAGGGGAAGAAAATCAAGTGCCTCAAGGTTGATAATGGTGGAGAATATACTGGTGATGAGTCCATTGACTTGCCTTATACTCCTCAACAAAATGGAGTAGTAGAGTGAATGAATAGAACTTTACTTGAAAAAACTAGGGACATGTTGAGAACTACAAGTATGACAAAGTCTGTCTAGGCAGAAGTAGTGAAGACCACCTAGTATGTGATTAATCGATCACCAACAAGATCGATTGATCTAAAGACATTGATGGAGATGTGGACCAGTAAACCGACAAACTATTCTCATTTACACACATTTGGAATTCCTGTGTTTGTGATGCATAATACCTAAGAGATCACAAAATTTGATCCAAAATCTAAAAAATGAAGATTTATGGGGGTATGCTAATGGAGTCAAGGCGTATTAACTGTGGGATCCCACTGCCCACAAGCTTGTCATTAGCAGAGTTGTCATATTTCCAAAAGATAAATTGAAAAAGAAAGATCAAAGTAGCACATCTGAAGAAAATTTCGAGGTTGTAACAATTTAGGAAAAAAGGAAGATTGAACAAAAGGATTCTAATAAAGTTATATCATATCACGAGGAGCAAAAATCAGTTGAATATGAAAATACAAAAGTTCGACGGTCAACTTGTGAAAGAAAAACCCCAACCTGAAAATCTGATTATAATATGAAGGGCAATGTTGCATACTGTCTCTTAATAGAAGATAGATAACCATCAACATTCTAAGAAGCAACTGATAGCTCGAATGCATCACTTTGGATGGTAGCAATGTAGGAAGAAATAGACGCTCGTTATAAGAATAAGACATGGAAGCTCATGCCATTACCATAAAGGAGAAAGAACATTGGTAACAAGTAAGTGTATAAGATCAAACGTAACAGTGATGATCAGGTGCAGTGGTATCGCGCAAGGTTGGTGGTAAAAGGATATGTTTAGAAAGAAAGGTACTAACTTTACGGAAATTTTTTAAATCGTGGTTCATCTTAATACAATTCAGATTATGTTTAGCTATGTGTGCTACATTTGATCTATATTTAGAGTAATTAGATGTAAAGACTAAGTTTCTTCATGGAGATCTTGAAGAAGAAATTTATATGCATCAATCAAAAGGTTTTGAAGATTAAGGGAAAAGAACTTGGTTTGTAGGTTGAATAAATCTTTGCGCGGTTTAAAATAAGGGCCAAGATGTTGGTACAAAAGATTTTATTCCTTTATAATGAGCCATAGATCCAACCGATTTAGTGCAGACCCTTCTGCATATTTCAAGAGGTTTGATAATAGTGATTTTATTCTATTATTGTTATATGTTAACGACATGTTGGTTATAAGCCCTAATAAAGATCGTTTTCAATATTTGAAGGCTTAGTTAACTGGGGAGTTTGAAATAAAAGATTTTGGACCAGTAAACAAGATTTTAGGGATACAAATTTATTGATAAAGAAATAACAGGAAGATTTGGCTTTCTCAAAAGCATTACTTGAAGGAAATCTTGTGACACTTCAATGTGCAAGATTGTAAGTCAATCTCTACCCCTCATCTTGTTAATTTCAAGTTATCCTTAAGTAAAAGCCCTAGCAGTGAAGAAGAGAGAAAGGAGATGTCTCGAGTATCGTATGCATTAGCTGTGAGAAGTTTAATGTTTGTTATGATTTGCATAAGACCAGACATTACACATGTAATAGGAGTGGTTTATCATTACATGATGAATCCTAGTTGAGAACACTGGTAGGCTGTAAAGAGGATCCTAAAATATATTAAAGGGACCTCAAATGTTGTTCAATGTTATAAAGGATCTAAATTGATTGTCAAAGGATATGTTGATTATGATTTTGTAAGCGATCTTCATAAAGGAAAATCCATTATGAGTTATGTGTTTACAATTGCAAGAGGAGTTGTGAGATGGGTGTCTAAACTATAGATAGTTGTAGCACTATCTACAACAGAAGCTGAGTATATGACAACTACACAAGCTTGTAGGGAATAAATCTAGATAAAAGGATTTTTGCGAGAGCTTGGACATAAACAAGAGAAAATTCATTTGTATTGTAATAGTCAGAGATCCTTGTATATTGTAAAGAATCCAAATTTTCATTCTAGAACTAAACACTAAAAGTTCAATATCAATTTTTCTGTGAAGTGGTGGAGGTGTGAACATGCAGAAAATTCACATAAAAGAGAACGTAACAGATGCATTTACAAAGTCAATCAACATTGATAAATTCATATGATGTAGATCCTTGTAGGCCTAGTAAAGACGTAGACAACAAAAAAATGACAAGTTAAAAAGAATGGTGTGGAGATTGATTAGTTCTCAATCAAATATCCAAGTGGGAGATTGTTGACTTTTATCCCACATCAAAAGTGGGAAAAATTATAAGCCTCAATTGAGGCTATACAACGAGATTTTTCTTTAAGGTTCTTCATACCCTAAATCTCTTTCCCACATCCTTATGTATTAATTCTTGGTGTGGATTGTGAGATTTTATTCTTGTGATCTTTGTTTTTTATTGTGGAAAGTTTTTTATTCTTGCCTGTGATTTTTATCTCTATTTATTAAGGGAGTTTTCACATTAAATTTTGTATGTCCCTTTTTATTTCAAAACTTTTTATTGGTGTTTGCCCTATTCGGGTGAAGTCCATGTACTAGCAATACATTGTTGAAAATAAAAGACCTCTTAATCTTATAAATATGGGAAAATATCCAAATTGTAAAAGGATAAAACAAAATTAGAAAAAGATTTAATGCTATGTTTGATTGGACATAAGATTTTTAATAAAATGAAATAAAATTGAATGATTTATAATATAATGTAATGTAAATAGATGTAATATTAGAAAATTGTTGTTTTGGAGGATGAAATAATTCATAATGTAATATAGTGAAATGTTATTTGAAAGAATGATTCATAATATAATATAGTGAAATATTATTTATCATTCCATCCTAAATCTTCTAAATTAGAAATAACTTATTTTTACTGTTAAGATATAATGAAACGTAAGTTAAAATACTTTTGTTTTATCTTATTTCATTTTACCTTATTATAAATTTTGGTCACAAACAATATAATAATATTATATTTTACAACCAAACATCAACTTAATAGTAAAAACACAAAACAAATTTGCAGTTGCGTTGTTGATTCGATTCAGAAACAAGGAAACTATAGATTTATAGCCTGTTTGGAATGTGATGAATTGAATTCAATCTTGAGATTGAATTCAATTCATCTGTTTGGAATGGTAAAAAAGAGCATGATTTGAAATCTTCCATGGATTGAAACCCACTTTCTTAAGGGATTGAATTCACGTTAAAATTCACGTGATTTCTCCCATTCCCATCTTTTTTAACGCACACCCCCAATATACCTATCATTCCAACAACACTCTTCTCCCAAACCCTACAGATGAAAACGTGATTCTCCCAACGGCAACCAACCCACCTGCTCTTCTCCCACGCATCATCAGCACGCATCACCAGCAACGTCCACGCACAGCAACGCATCTCTGCATATTTTTCCTCTCTCTGTTCTGTTTGTGTTCTTTTCGATTGGAGGTATTATTCTTTGGTCTTCCCACTCTATTCTGTTTGTATTCATGGACAACTTTGATCTCTGAAATTCCTTTGTGTATTGTAAGTGTTGCTATCGCTTGAGCTGATCTAAGAGTTTGTTGTGTTCTTCCCACGTTTTTTCTGGTAATTTCTGGTAATGGTTTGATAGGTTAGAAGTGTTTGTTGGGTATTGAGCTTGTAATGTTGCATCTCCTAGCTTTTGCTACAATTCCCATAACTTTGAAGTTCTCTGGTTCAAAGAATTGTGTAGCGTCAAAAAAAAAAACAAGTTTGTCCCAGCTATTTGCCTTTTAGGTGCGATGAACATTGATGATGCATAGGAATGTAAGTGTGCAATAAAGGAATGCATGAGGCCATTGAATCCGTTCATTCAGAGTTCTGGCAATGTTTTTTACAATATTTTGGTGACCCATTGCCAAGCACACAAATTAGGAAAGATAGCCGATACTTACTCTGCCTATAATATACATCTTCCTTTTTAAACTCACGGAAACAGATATTAATGCTACCAACATTAGGTAACTTCCACCTCAAAATGAAACACCTAGCTGACGCCGATCATCATAGAATATGTATGTTTAGCAATCATGTCAATTGATTTACAAGCTAAGGAGAGTACGAAAGAAATTTCTACTCCAAAGTACTTTCAATAATTTGCAATCAGTCTGGCATGCTTCCTCTCAATTTAAACACAAACACTAAACTCTTAGCCAATGGGAATTTATTGAGACTTTCGATGGTGAAGATCAGATCGGCATTACTTCTTAGACTAAACAATAAGCCAAACTTAAATATAAATTCCAGTTTGTTCTTTGTTCCAAGTTTTATTTGTTTTCACAATAATGGAGTGTGGATACAAAAGTCTGGCCATACTACCATTTCTAATTAAAAACAATGCTGATATAATTATATTCTTTCTCCCTTTCTCTATGATTATTTATTGATATAAGCAAATGACCTGCTTTTTTTTGTTTTACTCTAGATATTCAGGTGTATTCTCAAACCAGTTTATGCATTATCCAAAAACGTTTTCAGTACTATAGAAGTGGTCCATCTTTCTATATGATTATTATGATGAATAACATTCTCTTATGCATTTATGCAATTCTTGGTTTCATTGAAAAATTGAAGTTGTTCTATTCCCTTTCTTTCATTTTGAAGATGTGAATGTGTCATAGAAGTAGGAATTGATATGTCAATATTTTTTCTACTTGTGTTGTGACAATACATAAAATTTAAATGCAGGCGATATGAGAGGATTTGAAAGAAATGCTCTACTTGCTATGGTAGCTTATGCGGGTTATTTGGTTTGCTTGAGACATATATATCAATATATGTGTCGAGATAATAGACAACTAGTGCATCCAAACAGAGGTCATAGAGAAATTGTACGTCATGAATTACTAACCGCAATAGAGACACATTATAATGCACGTAGCATTTTACGCATGAGTTATGATGCATTTATTCGCTTATGTGCAATTTTTCGTGGGAGGGGACTATTACGAGATAACCAATATAGTTTGGTTGAGGAACAAGTTGGAACATTTTTACATATTTTAAGTGGTAGAGCTAGCACTCGTTCACAAAGTTTCTTTTTCCGACGATCTACTGAAACTATTAGTCGTCACTTCCACCAAGTACTCAGAGCAATAGTTACCCTCGAGGATCAATTTTTGGTTCAACCAAATGGTTTGGTTGTCCCTCCTGAGATAATCAATAGTGGAGGAAGATTTTATCCATATTTTAAGGTAGTTTATAAAAACAATTTATATACAAAAACATACTTTTTATTAATAAAAATTCTAATACATTTTATGGAATTTTTATAATTGTATTGGTGCTCTTGATGGAACACATATCAAAGTAAAAGTTTCAAAGGAAAATATATCAAGATACAAAAGAAGGAAGAGTTATCCTACAATGAATGTTTTGGTTGCATGCACTTTTGACTTGAAATTTACATATGTCTTACCTGGATGGGAAGGTTCAACCTCAGATTCAAGAATTTTAGATAATGCATTAGCTAGAGAAGATAAGCTCATTGTTCCTTAAGGTATCTTTTAGTTGAAGATTATTAAATTCCATATTATATAAAAAAAGTGTTATTGTCTATAAGCATTTAGTAAATGGTTTTACTTTTATTTATAGGTAAATTCTATTTAGTTGATGCTGGATATATGCTGAGGTCCGGATTTATTGCTCCTTATAGAAGTACTCGATATCATTTAAAAGAGTATTCTCGGCAAGCTCCAACTAATGCAAAAGAGTTATTCAACTTGAGACATGCTTCATTACGTAATGCAATTGAAAGGTCATTCGGTGTTTTGAAGTGCAGATTTCCCATTTTATCTGAGATGTCAAGATATGATGTGAACACATTATCTGAAATTATGTTAGCTTGTTGTATTTTATATAACTTTTTGATACAATATGATTTGGATGAAGAACTTATTGCAAGAGTTGATAGAGAGTTATTGAATAATGATCATGAGGATGATAATGTCTTTAGAGGAATTGCTAGGAATGAAGACGGTAAAATAGGAAAAATAATAAGAAATACTATCGCTGCACATATGTGGAATGATTACATTTGTCAACATTGATTTGTTGAAATTTTTGTCATTACATTATGTAACTTTGTTTATGTTTTTTTTCTTCTCTTTTTGATACCACCACTTGTAAACATGATTATTCGTCCTTTGAATGTAATTGTATTTAACAATTTTATGCTTGTTTATGTTGTTGAGAAAAGTAAGAGTTAATAACAGTATAAGATGGTTTGTGTTGGATTGTGTTTGGAAAATATAGGTGACAATGGACGTAGAGGTGAATTATGATGAAAAAAAAAAGTTGATGGATATTTTAGGTGGAATTAGGAAATGGATAAGTGCATGCTTCAAGTTCTTAGATAGCAAAAAAATGAAGGCCAAAAGGAGGATAGAAATTTTAGTGCTGGTGCATATAAAGAGGTAATAAAGGAAATTAATGAAAAGTTTGGGGCTAAGATTAATCGGAGAAAAATTGTAAATCGGTTGAGAACTTTAAGGGAAGAAATGCATTTGACAATATTTCTTGATGGAAAAAGTGGAATTGGATGGAATGATGTTACCAAGACATTTGAAGCGATTCCAGAGGTATGGCAAAGTATGATACAGGTATTTTATTTAATACTTATATAGTTAAAATTTTTTATTTGTATTACTTTTTAAGCATGAAGTTTGTTGACGCAGTTTCGTGTGTCTTGATTAATAGGTGGGATATGAATATTGAGGACATTGATAATATGCAAGCAAATAATGACGTTCATTTAGAGAGTTTTTATCCATTTGAGAGCGAGAGTACTCTAACAACAGCAACAACTCAAGCTCCCTCATCATCAATGTTGGATGTATTTTCTCATTAGAAATGAGTGACATTTTTCCTTAATTTCTGGATTAATTATTGGGTTTTATACATATTTTACCCACTAATTTGTTTAGTTCCCTTGAATAT
>JANIJF010214778.1:0-10601 GCA_024520955.1 Erythroxylum bequaertii | reverse complement strand
AGGGCTTACTTGATCTAATCTGAGTAGGGATGGCAATGGGTAGGGTTCGGTTCGAGCATTACTCGACCCATATCCATATCCTTTTTTATGACTCAATCCATATTCATATCCATCAGTTTTTACGTTTACTGCTCATATCCAAATCTATTGGATTGTTCGAGTTTTTGAAAATCCATCAGGTTGTATAGCACATAAAAATATAACTTCTAAATATAAAATATAAAGAGCAGATTTATGCGAACACTCTAAATCAAAATTACTTTAATAATAATAAGTCAAGATTTTGATTTGTATGTCTTTAAAAAATCATAAAATTAGAATAATAAAAATCATAATGTCTAGTGCAAAGACAACATATATTTTTCACAATCAAGAACTAGAACAAAGATTGAAATATCCAAAGCTTTAAATTGTCTTTGCGTGAACTTTATCACCATATCATTTGCATTATTATAATCTTATAAGAAAATAAAATATGTTGAAAAAGGTGAGGACTGAGGAGTAAAGTGGAGGTTTTAAAGCTATTTCTTCTCATAAAATATTAATATTTTATTATATTTAACCATAAATATTTAAAAAAATAAAAAATAGAGTTAATAAAAAACGGGTAGGGTATGGGTATCATCGGTTCGGGTTATCACTAGACCCATATCCAAATTCATATCCACATCCATTTTTCAGCATCCATTTAAAATCTATTTTTTAGCCTCCATATCTATTTTTTGGGTCGGCTAATGTGGATATTAATCGGGTTAAAAACCCACTGCTATCCCTAAAATTGAGGCCTGCACTATTTACGTATTTGTATCAAATAGAGAGACGGTCATAAGGTATGTTTGTATTTATACAAAAGTAATAGAACAATTTGTATTTGTTCAAACAATGTGATTGTCTTAGTCCATCATAGAGCTAAGGTAATTATGAATTGCCTAGAATTATTAAGTTACACAAATAATAAAGTACTAAGGTTGAGGATAATTTTTCAAGACTAAATATGGTAAGTGTTGCATCTACCAAATTGCCAATGACCATTTAAAAGCTACCATTATATCATTGTTTAAGGATCAATTTTGATGCCAATGTCAATTAAAGAACTAGAAAGGCTCAAAGTACTCTTTTTATTCACCTTTTAGCACTCTACCATCAAAAGAAAGGACTAATAGGAGATGGTTAGACATGACACTTAAGCCTAGGCTCGACCTGGGTTAACTGAACTTTAGGCTTTAGCTTAGGCTTTTTTTTTTCAAATTTTTGGGCTCGTGTTGCCCAAGTTTTAATATTATCTTTAATCCAAATAGTGATATAATAATTAAATATTATTATAAAAAGATAAAAAGTTCAAAGTAGTTTTCAAATATAATGATTTAAATGAAGAAAAAGATTATTCCACGTGTCCATTGCATTTACGGAAAAATTTCAGGTTTGTTTACTAGAAATCCATCTTCGCGATTGATTTCCAAATTCCTACTTGCATCTCTTAGGTTTTGCGATTTGATAATCCAAATCATCAGTTATACACCCTGCAGAAGTTCATCGCACGGTTCTTGGTAGGATTATTTGAATGAATGTTCCATCAAAGAACTTTAGAAGGAAATCATCAAAAGTGAGCAGATTGTCTTCTACATAATACATATTACTTGATAGAACGTTCAAACGAAGGGAAAAATCTCATGGGGTACCTCTATAATCACATTCTTTTTTACTTCGACTATGACAACAAAGTAAATATATTCTTATTTTTCATATTTCATACCCTTTCTATAACCATTGTCAAAATAATAAGCTTAAAAGAGAAAACAATTTGTGGTGAGGCCTTATATGATCTATCATAAGCCCTGCTGAGTCCATACAAAAGTAATACAACATTTATGTCTGTCCAAACATTGTAATTGTCTTAGTCCATCATAGAGCTGAGGTAATTCTGGATTGTCCAGAATTATTGTGTTGTCGTGGATAATTTGTCAAGACTAAAAACTTATTGAATATGCTAAATGTTGCATTTATCAAATTGTCACTCACTCACTCGCCACTAAGATTAGTATTAACATTGGGTTAGACTAGACTCTAGTTTGAACCTACAAATTTATGCTTAAACTCGAGCAAGACCCGAAGTTTGATTGGGCTCGAGGCTCGTAACCTGAGCTTGAGTTCGATCAAGCTTGAATTACCCAAAGTTCAATTATTATTATTATTTCATTTGAAAATCTAAAAATGATGCCGTTTTGTTTTGTGTTAAAATTTTGAACTTTGGGATGTTACTTTTACTTAAAATTTTGAGATTTCAAGTCAAACAGATTGGGCTTAAGTCAGGTTCGAAGCTTGAAAATTATTTTTAAAAATAAGAAGAGTACTAAAAGGCCCCACAGTACTCTTCTTATTCGCTCGCCATGTAATGACTAACAGAAGAAATTAGATGTGGCAAGAAAGTGAATCCACGTATCCAATGCATTTAACGTAAACAATTTCAGGTTTGTTTACTAGAAATCCTTCGTCGTGATTAATTTCCAAATTCCTACTTGCATCTTTCAGATCGTTTGCGATTTGAAAATCCAAATGATCAGTTATACACCCTGAGAGCAGATTGTCTTCTACAAAGTACACATTACTTGATAGAACGTTCAGACTAAAACCTACTCATTTTCGGCGTTCCAAGATTCAGATTCAGCCAGCCTAAGGCTTAACCATGTCCTTGCCCGAGAAATGGAAAATGCCTCATGGTGAGATTTGAATTTTGGGTGCAATAGCTGCAGTCATTTCTTTCTATGCATAACGTACATCCATCCACTTTCTGCATAATCGAAATTTAATTTAGAGCCATTGTGTTTCTCATGTTGCTGGAAAAGTATTATTTTAGCCTTATGCGAGTGAGGATTTAAGGCTTAATCACAAATTCAAATTCTCCTATACTGTAACTTTGGGAAGCCAATACTTGAAAATATGATGAGCTTTGTAGCACCCTTTGGAGTCATCTCCTTCACATGAAGAATAACAAGATTATTTCATTATCCATTGGTTTGAAAATGAATAGCATCACATAGCAGACAACAAAATTGTTTGGTGCTTTCCTCCATTTTTCATGTATCTGCTAGGGACTTCCACCATATCCCTCAGAGAACGTGAGAAAGCTAAAACTTCAACTTCTGATTCTTTCAAATAGGAAATGAACTAATAGAGAAATTATGACAAATATGGCATTGTTAAACACCTATTTTTGAAGAGGACTTCTATAGCTACAATGTGCAGGATATCTGCTCCTATGAGCCTATTTCATACTTTTAAGCAACTCTAGAAACTTGTGTTAAGATTTACAATCACACAGATTATCAAGACTTGAAGAGCTCATTTATTGTTTTCCTGAAGAGTTACATACTTATGGTCAAGTAATGCCTCAGCATAGGAGACCTCTTTCTTGATGTTCAATCTGCAGGCATAACAACTGCTTTGAAGTCAACTTAAGAATTATTGTCCAATATTCTTCAAATGGTTGATTTATGTCGCAGTCATCGGTTCAAGATATTCTTGTCAGAATTCAGATGCATGGATGATATACTTTTGTTTATACGAAATAATCATTGAGATTCACTTAATCATGCTCTTCTATATGCAGATAAGTCATCAAATTCAATCATAAATATTGTTGGCAGCCACATATGCAAAACTGAAATTTTTAAAAGCATAAGAAAACTAACCTTTCACTTTCAAATTTTCATAGCACTTAGTTAATGTGCGCAGAGCATACGACTAAGACCAGAGTCTGACTCATCCATAAACTTTTGGACTAATGTCTTGACAATTATATAAAGATGAAAAAGAGAAATGGAATTTTGTGTTGAAATTCTCTATATTTTTACTGGAATTTGACATCAATCTTGTTTGATTCTATGTTCCTAACTATTGGTTCAATACAAGAGCCTGGATCCAAGTATTAGAATAATACACAAAATGTTTCCTTTTTACATATATTGTCTGCAACAATGACTTGATATTGTGTATACAATGGATTAGAAACATAAAGAATCCAGCTCATAGTTGACATTTCTTACAGCCTGCAGACCTTGTCAAAAGAGAATACCCATTTCCTTATTGCATTTGTTATTTTGCAGCTTTGAGAGCAACGACTCTTTACTTATAAACTTCTTATCGCAAGAGTGATATCTTGTAATCTTCACTCTCAAGACTATCTATACCATCAAAAGATAAGATTCTGTTTTTCAAGTCATTGCTATATGTGTTCCAGAGCAAAGGAAAGAGATGGCTGAACAGAACCATGTGCCTGCAAGCTCTGTTCAATACTGTAATGCCCGGATCATGTCACCAGAAATTGTGGAGTTAGGAGAGGATAGCAAGAGTTTTAATAATAGTAGAGACAGGAGTTTCAATGATGTTTATGTTGCTGTGGGAAAAGATGATTTGGAAGTCTTGAAATGGGCTCTGCATCATGCTGTTACTCCTGGAGCTAGAGTCTTCCTCATTCATGTTTTTCCTCCTCTAACCTCTATTCCAACGCCAGGTAACGACATGATTTATTCTTCCCTTCACAATTTCGCAGGTTAACAGTCAAGTTGAATTGGATTCGTTACAATACGGATCTTAAAACATGATATCTATGTTAATTTTTGTAAAAGTATATCAAATTTGAGGGAGATCACACATTGCAGAAGTAGACATGATTTCTGTGCATCATCCAATGGCCTGAAGCCCAATGCGACATCCACTAATAATTTGAAAGTTTAGACAATTTGGAAACATAATTAGCGAAATGATTACAGACCATTTCTATGATTGTCTGAAATCAAAAGATTAAAATAACAGATTCATCATCTAATACTCTCTCGAAATCATTGATCAATTAGGACTGTTTTGTATATAGTTCTAGGTTGAGATGAGGTCTGGACTATCTGGCTAGGCCAATTAGCTAAACAATGGATGAGAAGTAAAAAAACTGACAAGCTAATACAGTAATTAATCGAGGTTCAGTTTCTGCAAAAATTCATAATATGGATCTATCCTTTTTGATAATATGAATTTATGTTGTCACTGTTCTTCTGACCTCATAGTCCTTAGCATTGCCTAAAGTCACAAATTATGCAGGCTTTGTGGTATTAAAGTTTCCATTGTTTTACTTAATGTTTGATTAAAGTTGGAAGAATATCGAGTAGTCAACTGAGCAAAGAACAAATCCGAGGCTACGTAAATGAAGAGAGCAATAAAAGGAGGAGCCTCCTGCAGAAATACATACGTTTATGTAACGATTCCAAGGTCCTGACTCCTGATAATATTGCCAAGTACACACAACACAACATTGGTAAAAAAAAAAAAAGCAACTTAAAATCACTCACTCGTAACTCATGATCATAGGTGACGGTGGATACGATGCTTATTGAGAGTAAGGACACAGCACAAGCTATCCTAGATCTGATTCCTGTTCTTAACATTACTGGCCTGGTGATGGGAGCTAAGCGGCCACCTCATGCAAGGTAAAACATGTCTTGTATTGAACAAGAAACATATGACCATGTCCAGTTTAAGATGAGCAAGGGTTCATCTGGTTGTGTCAGGGTTCTGAGAAAAAGAGCTGGAAAGGGAAAATTTGTTGAGAAAAAGGCTCCGGACTACTGTGAAGTTAGCATTGTGCACGATGGGAAAAAGGTTTTGGATGATCCAGTAACAAAGAAATCCCGATGGCAAAGACCTGACTTTGTTGGACGCTTCTCAGAGCAGAAGATGTTGGCATGTGCTTGTTTTCCAGGCAAGTCTGGTTCCTATTTCTTGTCAAACACTTACATACACATACATTCCTTGCATAAAACAGAAGAAAGAAAGCCAACAACAATGCGTTTCTTTCATCTTATCCAGGTTGTGGGACTAAGCCCGGGCAGGAATTCTTAAAAGCGTAGAGAATGGACATAATGGCATACTCAACGCAAGTTAGAACAGTCAAGAGATACAAATAATGTGTCTCCTCTCCTCTGTACTTTGATTTCTTTTACCTTTTACTGAATCCTTGTTTGTAAGTTAACTAAGCTCCTTGTCTCTCCGCATATGTTTGCAAAAGAGTTTCATTGTTTGTAGTCATTTATCAGCGATTCAACAATGAGAAAAAGTTATTCAAAACCTAATGCATTTGACTGTTCACTTCAAAGACAACAAGAAAATGTCACTTAAGATAAAGTTTACTGAGAAAACTTATTAGTATGTAGAAATTCAGGTTGAGAGTAAGCCTAGGAATAAAGTAAAAGATTGCGTATACTGTGACTCTTTTAAATTTTTACAGAATTTAGAAATTATATTAATTGATTATTACTTTTGGATTAATAACAACATTTTACATAACCATATTTCACAAGTAATTTTTGTGTCATTTTGTTTGTCCTTTTAAAAAGGATAAAAAGGTGACATAAATAAAACAGATTTTCCTCTGGCTGGGTAGATAAAGATTGGAGACAGGGACACTAAAGAGGTGTTGTAACGCTTGCTCTAATTTTGAGGAAAAAAGAAGGTGAAAACCCTAGAAGAAGAAATCCCCTCAAATTCCACGATGAACCCTTACGATAACAGATACTCCGACCCGGATTCTTACCGTCGCCGTCGCAGGTACTCTCCTTCACCTCGATGTATTGTTATAATTCTGTTTGGTTCTTCAATTCCGGTTTCTTGATGATTGTGTTTTTTTTGCGACCAGTGACCTAATGGGCCCACCGCCAACGTACGGACGCAGCGCTCCCGTTCCTTACGGAGGTCCCCCGCCAACCGCCTTCGCAGGAAAAGGGGGTTCTGCGCCATCAGGCGGTTATCCACCGTTCGAACCGCCTGTTGGCAGGTTTGATATTGGGAGGAGCGGTGGTGGTCGAGGTGGAAGGGGCTTCCCCAGTGGTCGGCATGACGCGGAGCGTGGCGGAGGTGGCAGAGGCCGCGGTGGTGGGCGAGGTTTTATCGGTGGTCACGTTGGGGGGAGAGGAAATAGGTATAGTGGAGGAGGAAGTTCGAGAGGAGACTTGGATAATATTGCTCTTCCAAGACAAGATTTTGGGAATTTAGTGCCTTTTGAGAAGAATTTCTACGTTGAGAGTCCCTCGGTCCGGTCTATGTCTGAACACGACGTTAAGATGTATAGAGCAAGAAGGGATATCACTGTCGAAGGACATGATGTGCCCAAGCCCATCCGAATGTTTGAGGAGGCCAACTTCCCTGGTAAAACAGAGAAAACTTGATGCTTTCAAGAGTGTTTTGTTTGTATTCCGAATCTGATTGTTACATGCCTTGTGTTGTAGGTTACTGCTTAGAGGTGATTTCTAACTTAGGATTCGTTGAGCCTACACCAATTCAGGCTCAAGGGTGGCCAATGGCCCTAAAGGGTAGAGATTTAATTGGCATTGCTGAGACTGGTTCTGGAAAGACTTTGGCGTACTTACTACCTGCTTTGGTACATGTTAGTGCACAGCCTAAATTGGGTCAGTATCTGTTGCTTTTATTTCTCGAGCTGAGGTGTTACTTTAAGTTGCTCGATATTTGAACCGACTCTGAATACTTTGTTATTTTCCAGTTCAAGGAGAGGGTCCAATTGTGTTAGTATTAGCCCCCACAAGAGAACTGGCTGTTCAAATTCAAGAAGAAGCTCTAAAGTTTGGTTCATTTGCAAACATCAGGAGTACTTGTGTATACGGGGGTGCACCTAAAGGGCCACAAATTCGTGATCTGAAAAGAGGTACTTAATTTATTCAAGTAACTCAAAGGGCAGTTTATTGACCTGCAGTGTGGTTAGTTTATTGAGCTAAATATCAAAGTTTTATCCTTTTCCAGGTGTTGAGGTTGTCATTGCTACTCCTGGTCGATTGATAGATATGTTGGAAACTCAACACACAAACTTGAGGAGAGTGACCTACCTTGTATTGGACGAGGCTGACCGAATGTTGGACATGGGATTTGAGCCTCAGATTAGAAAAATTGTGTCTCAAGTATTCATCTTTCTAATATTTCCTCTTTTAATTGGTGGCTATAACTATTTTGAAAATTTCAATTGGAAGGTGTGCATTATGACATCCAAATAAAGCCAAAGAAGTGTTTGATTTGTTCGTGTGCTATTTTTTCTTTTTGACTATTATAACTCTTTTGTGGAACTAGTGTTTATCTGAAGATGATACTCCAATGAAACTTATTGCACCTGAATTTAATATATTGAAGAGCTAGGCTTTGGTCTAATACCTATCTGATACTCTGATGGAACTTATTGCACCTGAATTTAATATATTGAAGAGCTAAGCTTTGATCTAATACCTATGTATTTGTGGCAGATCCGACCAGATAGACAAACATTGTATTGGAGCGCTACGTGGCCAAAAGAGGTGGGAATTTTAGCAAGGCAATTTTTGCGGAATCCGTACAAGGTATAAGATCTGTATGTACTAAAGCATGCCTTTTGATTTCAGTGGATTCAGCATTTCTTGTTGGCATTGTATGATTTTCAGGTAATCATTGGATCACCAGATCTGAAAGCTAACCAATCAATAAACCAAGTTGTTGAGGTTGTCGCAGATGGGGAGAAGTACAACAGGTTTGTGTTGACAGCTTGTAGCTGAGGTAGCAGATCTTGTAGGATGTGGTTGTTGTTTGTCTTGACAACTTGTAGCTGAGACTAGAAAAGATTTTGTAGTATGTGGTTGTTGATGCCTTATATGCTTCTCCATACAGGCTGATTAAACTGCTAAAGGAAGTTATGGATGGAACTCGAATTTTGATATTTGTGGAGACCAAAAAGGGATGTGACCAAGTTACAAGACAATTGAGAATGGATGGATGGCCTGCTCTGTCTATCCATGGCGATAAAAACCAGGCCGAAAGGGACTGGGTACTTGCTGAATTCAAAAGTGGCAGAAGCCCCATAATGATTGCCACTGATGTTGCTGCCAGGGGTCTTGGTAGGATCACCTTGTGTTAGGACTCTTTAAGTTCATTCAGTTAGTTCTTAAAACTTGAAGATAGTAGAGTCCACCGGCTGCTTTGCAGTTCCCTGACAACATAATTTGTGGTATGGGTGCAATTGGTGGTGTATGCATGATGAGTCGGCTTGTTCTGTTATTATGCTCTGGTTGCAGAGATCTAGAAGTTAGATTGAGAGGCATATTCGTTTCTCATATTGCTTGGAGTATCCCATAAAAGAGTCCTGCTTGGGTGCTACCCTTGTGTTACTGCTCATGTTACATGGACACGGAGCACTGGCTTTCAGCACTACTAGGCTGCTTAAGAATCGTTCAATGACTGAATTCTTCTATGCAAAATTGTGATGATTTAATGGTTTAACGATAAGCTGGAATAGCTCAATGGAATGGCTTTTACAGAATATGGCATTGCTCCATTTATCTGGTGTCCAAGTAACATGATTGACAGCATTTTTGCCCATCCACAGTTATGGAGCTGAATTTGTTTTGGCAGCCGGATTGAGTCATAAATTGTGTGGAGGTGGTGGTGGTGGTGAAGTTGCGCTTTTATCCCTGCAAAGTTAAGGTGGGCACATTTATCTGATGAATGTGTTATCTTAAATTTGATCATACAGATCTTAGGATGCAGGGATAAAAGAGTGCATACATACATGTAAGGCATAAATTTGCAAGATCATGGGTTTTACATTTTTGTCTGAATTGAATTTTTAAGTTTTACATGATCACTACATGGAGTAAGAGTTTTACTGGCTGTGTCACGTCAAGCTTGTGTAGCTTGAATAATTGAGAAGTAGAAAGCTAACTTATGTATAAGCTTCTCTCCCTAGTGTTTGGATTTGACGGGAACAAGCCAGTTGTAATTACAGCTGTTGCCTTGTAGCCCCCTTTAGTTAAATACCCGTATGTATCTTGCAAATTAGATCTGATGATAGCTTTTGTTTGTGTTTTTTAATTTTTTTTCTCTGTTGTAGATGTGAAGGACATAAAATGTGTGATCAACTATGATTTTCCTTCTAGCCTTGAGGATTATGTGCACAGAATTGGCAGAACTGGTCGTGCAGGTGCTACAGGAACGGCTTTTACCTATTTTACTAGTGCAAATGCTAAATATGCAAGGGATCTTATAAAAATATTGCAAGAAGCAGGGCAAATAGTGCCTCCAGCACTTTCTGCATTGGCTCGATCAGCTGGGACTTCAGGAGGTAATTACTGGGCTTTCTTTACTGGCTAGTCTGTTAAGAGGGAGATTAATCTTGGGTATGCAATTGTTTCAGGTTCTGGAAGTAACTTTCGCTCCAGAGGACGTGGGGGCGGCTTTGGCAATCGGTCATTGATTTCAGGATCTAATACTGTTCCTATAGGTGGAAGGAGGCCAATCCTATCCCATCATTTTAAACTCTTACGTTTCCTTTCCATAAAATCGCACACATTCAAAATTGAATACCATAAATTCTCAAACAATTAGCACTTTTATATTTCCAGCTCAATCAACACAATTCATCGGACCTCCTGTCCGGAATCCCAACACAAACAATCCCATTCATAATCATATGCAATTTATATACAAAACCATAATTCACTTTTCTAATCTATATACACATCCATAATTCATTTACATACTCCAAAAGAAATACATCACCAAACAAAAGTGGCATTTTCAAGCCA
>JANIJF010214771.1:0-10601 GCA_024520955.1 Erythroxylum bequaertii | reverse complement strand
CACAAGCTTAAACCAAGCTTACTTCAGGACCTTGGTTTACTTTTAAGGATCTACCTCCAAAGAAACGGAGAGATAGAATTCACGAATTTGGTGCATGGATAGATCTACAAATGACTCGACCAAATCATCCTTTACTGGATATTTTGTCTGAGTTTACATCTTATTTCATTGGTACTCTTCGAGAATGGTGGCAAAGTATTAATAACTATCAAAGATTTCAGTATAGCCAAGTCACTACAACAAGAACACTTCTTGGAATAATTCATAAAGAATTTATTGGTGACTTTCAACTTATCGATAAGCAGATCCGTCAAGAATATTTTGCAATGAAATGTTGTTCACTTGAAAAATATGATATTCAGAAGCATTACTAACGAATGACGGAAAGGTACTATCTTTTAAATGGATGGAATTATGTTAATTTATGATATACTTTTATCTCATCCCTTCTAGATCAACTATAATCAAAGCTACAATGGACCATAGTTTCTTTACAACGAGATATGTCAACTATATCTCTTGGAGAAATCTATCAGCTTACTTTAGCTTCTCTTGATAAGTTGTGAGACCAACATACCTTGTTCAAGAATATCATGAAAGGTGGTCCAATTCTTAAACAGGCTTAAAGAAGCCTTATCTCCAGATTAAGTGCAAAGATGAAAAGACTTGTGAGTGTCATAGCAAGAAAAAAGCTCATCTTTGACAAATCTATCATAAAAAGAAAATTCCATAGACAGATGGAAGGCTACAAGCGTTGGAGAAAAACCTTTGAACGGTGGTAAAAAGAGAAGATTTGCTTAGCTCTTTAAGAAATCCTCTCATCATCAGAAACCTAGATGTTTTCTCTGTGGACAACATGGACACTTTGCACGCACATGACCTCACAAAACAAAGAAGGATGTCAAGTTGTTGATTCAGATGCAATCTATTCTGGCTATCCATTCTTCCAACAACTATGAAGAATTAATTGAGGAGTAATATCAAGAAGACGCAGACACAAAGTTTGTTGTTTCAGTCTCTACTTCAGAAGATGAAGAATCCTCTGACTCCTTTGTTTCTCACGAGGATGATTCATTATACATGCTGCAGCAGACATGCATGAATGTAGATCGTACACCAGTTTAACGACCTTATGTCTAGATCCTACTTTTTTAACGAGACAAATATGATAAGCCCAATAAAGCTATCAGGTTGATGGGTACTGGATCCAATCATACGATCATGAAGCACAATATCTTATCATATGACGCATGAACTTCTCATGATGAATATTTTGCTACTGCTGATGGTAACTCCTTCAAGATTGGGTTAATCATTGAAAGAAGAATCAGAATTCGATTCTTTCCTTAGTGTACAGTTTAGACTAAAGTTCTTGTAAGTAATCTACCTGCCTTGAACATTCTCATTGGTATGGATACATATAGTAAAGCCTCACCTTTACTGATCCTACCCATAGGCCTCAAGTATCATTCATTTTTCAGTCCATACTTTGAAATAAAAAATGTGTTTGAACTAACCCAAGTTCCTACACTATATTCTGCATTACGAGATAAACTCTTGGAATATTGTCCTGAATCTCATACATAGTTTTCTCACCTATATCCTCTATGGAAAATGTTGATCTTTTCATAAGTCTACCTTTTAAAAAGAATGAGGATATCAATCTTAACAAAGTCACACATCCAGGGATGAACCCTGATGATCTAAAGTTTGCACAAGATAAGTGTGCAATCCTTTTGAAGCAAGGACTTATTGAGCCCACAAAGTCGGATCGGTCTTGCCAAGCATTCTATGTCAATAAACGTTCAGAGCATAAATGTGGAAAAAAGAGATTAGTCATTAACTACAAACCTCTGAATGTATTCCTGCAAGATGACAAGTTTTCTCTTCCAAAGATTAGCACTCAGGTACTATTTCTCAAAAAAGTTGTTATTTTTTCCAAGTTTGATCTTAAGGCAGGATTTTGGCAACTAGGTATTCACCTAATTGAAAGATACAAAATTGCATTCTGTATTCCCAATGTATAGTACCAATGAACTGTTATGCCATTTGGGCTTAAAGTTGTCCCATCACTGTTTTAGAAAACAATGACCAAGATTATGAGCCTATCCACTACAGTGTAATCATTCATATCAATGATATCTTACTGTCCTCAAAGACCAACGAGGAACATCAGGCCTTACTGTAATAATTCTTAGATCTTACTAAATAGTGCGGCATTATGCTTTCAGCCTTGAAAAGCATCATTGGCACTAACGAAATTGAGTTGCTAGGTATGCATTTCAAAGATGGATTCCACCAGCCTAGTCTACAAATTGCAAAAGAGATGTTACATTTTCCTGACAAACATCTCACTGTAAATCAGATACAATAATTCCTCGAGATTGTTAACCATATTCATGAGTTCATACCATACGTGGCAGCTTGCACTTCAAGCTTATCCAAACTTCTGAAAAAGAATCCACCACCTTGGATGAACGAACAAACAAAGGCTGTCCAGCATCTAAAGTAGATTTTTCAAGATCCTCCACCTTTAAAGATTCTTGACAAGGGACATCGCATCTTACAGACAGCTACAAGTAACAATCACTAGAGTGTTGACAGCTCATCTTTATCTCACTTACTCTAATAGCATCCACCATAGCCTCCAAATCCTTTAGATTCTTTTTCTCACTATAAGTATCTTCTTTCTCTTCAAAGTTGTTGGAAGAATGGATAGGTAGAATAGATTGCATATGCTTCAACAACTTGACATCCTTCTTTGTTTTATGAGGGTTGTGTGTGCAAAGTGTCCATGTTTTCCACAGAGAAAACATCGTTCAGGTGTCTAACGATGAGAGGATTTCTTGAAGAACCGAACAATTCTTCTCTTTTTACCACTGTTCTTCCTTTCAAAGGCTTTTCCCCAAGGCTTGTACCCTTCCATCTATCTGCGAAACTTTCTTCTATGATATATTTGTCAAAGATGAGCTTTCTTCTTGCTATGACACTCACAAGTCTTTTCATCTTTGCACTTAATCTGGAGATAAGGCTTCCTTCAAGCCTGTTTAAGAATTGGACCGCCTTTTATGATATTCTTGAACAAGGTATCTTGGTTACATAACTTATCAAGAGAAGCTAAAGCAAGCTGATAGATTTCTCCAAGAGATATTGTTGGCATATCTCATTGTAAAGAAACTATAGTCCTTTGTAACTTCGGTTGCAGTTGAACTGGAAGGGATGAGATAAAAGTATATCACAAATTAATATCATTCCATCCATTCAAAAGATAGTACCTTTCCGTCATTCACTGGTAATGCTTCTGAATATCACATTTGTCAAGTCAATAGCATTTCATTCCAAAATATTCTTGACGGATCTACTCGTCAATAAGCTGAAACTCACTAATAAATTCTTTATGAATTACTCCAAGAAGTGCTCTTACTGTAGTGACTTGGATATACTGAAGTCTTTGATAATCATTAATACTTTGCCACCATTCTTGCAAAGTACCAGTGAAACGAGATGTAAACCCAAACAAAATATCCGGTTAAGGATGATTTGGTCAAGTAATTTATAGATCTATCCATGCACCAAATATGTGAATTCTATCTCTCCATTTCTTTGGAGGTCGATCGTCAAAAGTAAATCAAGGTCCTAAAGTAGGCTTGGTTTAAACCTATGCAGTTGGCTGAGCTAGTATTGCTTGTGGTGCTAAGTTAGGTATAAAAGGTTCATTACTTGTGGATTCTGCTTCACTTATTTTAGGTTCAACTTTAGTAGTTTGAGGCATTGTCATTAAAACATTGGATAATTCTGATACATCAGCAAACTATGCTAATGAATCAGTAGACAGTTCAGAGATTTACTCAGATGATGACTCAGAGATTGATTCAAAGATATTTGCAGAGGCTTCAGATGTTAGGACAAAGGCTTTAGAATAAGCTTCTGTATTATCTGATTGAGTATTGGAATCTTCTGTAATACTGTGGATGCAAGAGTTGCAATCAACTCTGTTTGTGGTGCTTTTCCTTCCCATAAGATGAGGTGGAAGGTTGAACTTTAGGTAGAGACGTTGGAGGTGTATGAATTTGTAACAGTTTACTCCATTGATTGACTGATTCAAAGGTTATGTATGAAGATGATGGCTCTGGAACCTTTAATGACTCAGGAAACTCGTTGCTCAAGAACTCGTCAAGCTTTGGCTTTGGCTTTGGCTTTGACTTTGACCTTTTAGGTTTTTCTTGAGTTATCTGAGGATGAATGTAATGTCTAATCAAAGGATAGTTAAACTTGAATACCATTGAATAGTTAGCTTCTTTTAGATACTTATGATAGATAGGAGATAGGTATATTGGCTAAGTATTTGGGAACAGTGAAGGGGATGCGCCATATACTATCTTTAACTGTGCAGATTGCATGTCAACTTCCATTTGTTGCACAATTCCTTGTATCTTCTTATTTCTCAAACTTTAGCATCGAATTCAGGTCCAAGATAATGTGTAGAGTTGTAATATCAAAGATCAGCATCGAGGTGTTGAATCTGAGCTTTATAAGATTGATACATCTATTGGATCTACTTAGAGACAGCATCGAATTTGTGATGAGTAGCAATGTTTTGTTAACTGATTCCATCTAGCTTTGAATCAATTCTTTGCATAACTTTATTTTGTGTTACTACACTAAATGTTTTCCAGTTAAGAACTTCATTAGAAAGATTTGATACAAGTGTATCTTGTGAAGGAATTCTAGTGGTTCGGATATAAGGTTTATAGACAACCAGCATTGATTCATTAGTACTCCTGTTAAAATATGGAAAGTCTTCCTCCTATGGTTTCGCCATCATACAGGGTATTGGAGTAGGAGTCATAACAGTAACTGCTGGCTTTGATTGACATGTAGACAACTTCAGCATCTCTTGAAGAGATTTAGGTCTAGATCTTTCTATCAATAGACCTTTAAAATAGCTGGAATCATCTGTATCTGGATCATCCTTATGTGGATGATACTGTTAAGAAGGCATACAACGAGGTTTTGTCTTTTTCTTCTTCCTTCTCATTCTTGCATATCTATCATCATCATCATCACTATCTGACTCGGGATTGAGATAGACTTCACAGTCAAGTTTGCACATGGATGGGTCGATATCCCATACAAAATGTCCACAATGATGACTGATATAAACTAGATCTCTGCTAGATTTGAAATAATGGATAGGAGGACTAGATTTACCTACTGTACGTGAAAATACTAGGTGGATCATAATGATTGTCCCAGAGGTAAAAGGTCCAGAGGATCTTCATTAGGCCGTGCATAGATGGATTTAACAAAGTCTGAATTGGAGGAGTTATGGTATGAAAAGAGTGTCAATGAGGCGTATGGAACACCTTTTAGTAGTTGCTGATCCATTCAGTAGGCATCAACTTTTCAAGCTCCTGTACTAGTGCTTGCTTCGGGATCTGGATGATAGTAGTTTGATCATTAGAATGATCAGCAACCATGTAAAGGGAATCTGAAGTGGAATTGGGAAAGTTGAGGTCTAAAGCATGATTCTGTAGATGATAGATCATCTGGTGATATAAAGTAGCCATAATGATTGTAGGATCTTGATCTGCTCTAGTGATTTGGATATGAACTTGTAGACGTTCAGATAAAGTGGTATCATCCAACCTGATGTTGAAATCAGGTGCTATGGTCAGGATGAAACTTCCATTATTGAGCGTTGTCAACAAGTTATCAATTAAGGCATTTTGTTACGTTGTGTAGGTAGTGTTTGGAAGAGACATCCTGGTTATAGTTGGTATTCCCTTTCTTCCATGAATTGTAAGAACAAGGCGTATAACTCCAACATGAAGATGTGTATGATTGTGCTCCCTCCAAAGAGAGATGAGCTCTTTAAGGATTTCAAGCTTTACGTATTATTCTGTTGTTGTAGATTTGAGACCAAACTCTTCCAATCTGGAACTTTGGATGATTTCTTTTACTTTAGGTCTAAAATTAGACAAGATAATTCGAATGCTTCTCGTCTAAGAACAATCACAAGAATATATACTGTACGGACTCAACAAAGTTAAAGAAGAATCACAAATATGATTTTTTATAGGTACATGGGTAATTTCAACAAGGTTTTCTATATGATTAGATAACACACGCTTTACACTAGAAGATAAACTAGACATATACAAAGTTAAAGATAAATGAACAGGGTCATTTGGTTGTGTTTCCATTACATATAGGCTCCCTTCCTACTCTCTCTGAGTATATTCAAGAGACAATGTAAAACAAGCTGATAGATTTCTCCAAGAAATATAGTTGACATATCTCATTGTAAAGAACTATGGTCCTTTGTAGCTTTGGTTGCAGTTGATCTGGAAGGGATGAGATAAAAGTATATCACAAATTAACATCATTGCATCCATTCAAGAGATAGTATATTTCCTTCATTCGTTGATAATGCTTCTGAATATCACGCTTGTCAAGTGAACAACATTTTATTATAAAATATGCTTGATGGATCTGCTTGTCAATAAGCTGAACACCAATAAATTATTTATGAATTACTCCAAGAAGTGCTCCTGCTGTAATGATTTGGATATACTGAAGTCTTTGATAGTCAGTAATACTTTGCCACCATTCTCACAAAGTAGCAACGAAACAAGATTTAAACTCAGACAAAATATCTTGAGTCATTTGTAGATCTATCCATGCACCAAATTCGTGAATTCTATCTCTCCACTTCTTTGGAGGTAGATCGTCAAAAGTAAACCAAGGTCCTAAAGTAGACTTGGTTTGAGCCTTGGCAGCTGGCTGAGCTAGTGTTGCTTGTGGTGCTAGGTCAGGTCTAAAAGGTTCAGTACCTGAGGATTCTGCTTCACTTATTTTAGGTGCAACTTTAGTAGTTTGAGGCATTGTCATTAGAACATTGGATAATTCTGATAGATCAATAAACTGTGCTGAAGAACCAGTAAATGGTTCAGAGATCTATTCAGATGATGAATCAAAGATCGATTAAGAGATATTTGCAGAGGCTTCAGATGTTGGGACAGAGGCTTTGGAATAAGCTTTTGTATTATTTGATTGAGCAATAGAATCTTTTCCAATATCTATGGATGCAAGAGTTGCAATGAATTCTGTCTGTGGTGCTTTGTCCTTCCCATGAGATGAGGTGGAAGATTGAACTTTTAGTGGAGGCATTAGAGGTGTATGAATCTGTAACGGTTTACTCCACTAATTGATTGGTTCAAAGGTTGTGTATCAAGATGATGGCTCAGGAACCCTTGATTTCTCATTAACTCGTCGCTCAAGAACTCAATCAGATTTTGGCTTTGACTTTGACCTTTTAGGTTTTTCTTGAGTTGTTGAGGATGAATGTATTTTCTAGTCAAAGGATATTTGAACTTGAATACTTTTGAATATTCAGCTTCTTTTGGATACTTCTGATACATAGGAGACGGGTATATTGGTTGAGTATTTGGGAACAATGAAGAGGATGAGCCATAAACTATCTTGGACAGTGCAGATTGCATGTCAGCTTCCATTTGTTGCACAATTCCTTGTATCTTTTGTATTTCTTAAACTTTAGCATCGAAGTCAGATCTAAGATAATGTGTAAAGATGTAATATAAAAGATCAGCATCAAGGCACTAAATCCGAGCTTTATAAGACTGATACATCTGTTGGATTTACTTAGAGACTACATCAACTTTGTGATGAGTAGCAACGTTTTGTTGACTTATTCCATCCAGCTTAGAATCAATTCTTCTTAGACCTTTATTTTGTGCTACTTCATTGGATGTTTTCTAGTTAGAAGGAGTTGATACAAGTGTACCTTGTGAAGTGATTCCTACAAGATGACAAGTTTCCTCTTCCAAAGATCAGTACTCAGGCACTATTTCTTAAAGAAACTGTTATCTTTTCCAAGTTTGATCTTAAGGCAGGATTTTGGCAGCTAGGTATTCACACAATTGAAAGATACAAAACTGCATTATGCATTCCCAATGCACAGTACCAATGGACTGTTATGCCATTTGGACTTAAAAGTCACCCTATCACTGTTTCAGAAAACAATGACCAAGATTTATGAGCCTATCATCTATAGTGCAATCATTTATATTGATGATATCTTACTCTTGTCAAAGACCTATGAGAAACATTAGGCCTTATTGCAACAATTCTTGGATCTTACTAAACAGTATGACGTTATGCTTTTAGCCTCGGAAAGTATCATTGGCACTATCAAAATTAAGTTTCTGGGCATGCATTTCAAAGATGGATTCGACCAGCTTAGTCCCACGTTGCAAAACAGCTGTTACATTTTCCTGATAAACATCTCACTGTAAAGCAGATACAACAATTCATCGGGATTGTTAACTATATTTATGAGTTCATACAATACGCGGCATCTTACACTTCAAGCTTATCCAAGCTTCTGAAAAAGAATCCACCACCTTGGACGAAAGAACAACCAAAGGTTGTCCAGCATCTAAAGCAGATTTGTCAAGATCCTCCACCTATAAAGATTCTTGACAAGGGACATCGCATCTTACAGACAACTACAAGTAACAATCACTAGAGTGCTGATAGTTCATCTTTATCTCACTTACTCCAACATCATCCACCGTAGCCTCCAGATCCTTTAGATACTTTTTCTCACTATAAGTATCTTCTTTCTCTTCAGCAAAGTATAGTTACAACTCGTTTCACTTTCGAACATTTTTTTCAAGATATTATAGCTAGTCAACCTCTCTTTGATTTCACAAAGAAACCTTTTCCTTTTATAGCTAGTAATTCTACTAGTGTGTCTAAAGTTGCATCACTTGCTCGTATGAGTTTGTTTTATTATTTACATCAGTTTCTTAATGAACATCACTCTCATGGAAGTCCTACAATGTTTAATCTCAAAACACCTTACCTTAATGTGACTTTTCTCCATGATCCTCTTTCTAAAAACACATTATGGTATATTTGGGCACTCTCTACTCTTTATGCTTGTGCTATCACCATATCTCCTCTTCAGTTCTATCAACATCATCTATGGAAAGCTTCAGCTAGATGACAATTTACTCATTACTTCTTCATCCTCCATTGTCCATATAGAGAAACATATACTGGTGTCCTTTACATAAAACATCGTGTCCAATTTTATAATACACCATTATACTGGCCACGAAATCAAAATAGTGTGCTTCAATCTCTTAGAGATTTTCTCAAAGAGATAAATCACTTTCCCAACACACCATTGCTTTACACTTTTATTGGACCATATCCCGACGAAGTGAACCATAAGCACCAAAAATTGATATTCCAGGTTCCAATAGTCTACAATATGACATAGAAGAATCAGTCTCAACTATTGCAGGATCTTCTCAGCCATCTAACTCAGTCTTTCAGGATGCTCAAGACCCCAAATGATGATTACTATAGTCCTAATGAACATGTGTTAAATCAATTCCTGCACAAACTTCACACATGTGAGCTCAATCCCAATAAATGACATAAGATTTATCAAGATAACTTAAGTGACCCAAACTCTCCATCCAATATTCAATTATGGCATGAACCAGTTCATGACAACTAATGCCTTGGAAGCCTTGGATCTCAATCCTTATAATAGGACTCGTCTTTTTAGGAGTTTGCTTTTACTTTTTAGTCTTTTGATGAAAAGAGAATCTTTATGATCCGTAAACCACTGTTCAACATTCCATCTTATCATCATAATGTTTACTTTTAGAAAAGTAGTTCACTTTTTCAAAGTTGCTTTATTAAAGGTATGATGATTGTACTTTAAAGTTACTTTCTTTTTAAAAGAAGTAATGAGTGTGTCTCTTAGGGAGATTTACTTTCTTACCCTTTCTTTGCCTACAAAGGCAAGGCCCCTCTTCAGTTGTAAGCAGAGCATGGTTTGATTAAGTTGAAGTTTAATGAACTTAGTTTTGAGTGTTTCTGATTGAGCCAAGTTTACATTATAAATTGACTGCATTTTCATAACTGTTTATGTACTCGTTGACTCCTAATTGATGACTTTTGTGCTTAAATTGGTTCCTTATAACGAGCTCTTGTAATTCTCAATGTGTCAGTAAATTGTCATAATTTGATATTAATTTCTCTATAATTTTCATAAGGACAATTGATAGTGCAAAATGTTATTTTATATTGCAGGAACAAAGGAGTCAACCCATCAGAAAGTCAACAGGTCGTGAGGTCCTTTCCACACGTCGCGACGAGCAAATCACTTCCACACGTCGCGACGCATATTTATTCGCACGTCGCGACGAGCAAGCCAATTCTGCACGTCGCGACGCATATTTATTCGCACGTCGCGACGTACGAGCGGATACCCGACTTTAAATGGAAAATTTGCCTCACTGTAGCGACCCGGCCCGTATCCATCTTGTATAAATTGCCGAATTAGGTCATACAGAAGAGAGGTCGGCCACACTCAACAGACGATAGAGATAGACGATACTGATAGCTTTCTTTTCTTTTTGCAGAGTCGGCAGCCACCATCGGACGGACGATCACCAAGCCGCACCACCTTCATCCTTTGTCATCGATCTTCATCTTCTACACAGCCACTTTCACCGATCCTTGGAGTCATGTCTAACGTCAGATTTCTATCAGTG
>JANIJF010214667.1:0-10616 GCA_024520955.1 Erythroxylum bequaertii | reverse complement strand
TTCTTTTTTCAACTAAAGCATTCAAAAAATTTTACGAAAGTTATGTACCAATGAATTACAAAAGTTATCTAAGCATGTGAAAACTTAAATCACTGTGATGATGCCTATAAGTTTTCTCCTTACAAAAGTTAGATGGTATATTTTAGCAATGGGACTAAATGTTGATTCTTTTCATGCATGAATGTCATACAACTTTTTTTTTTGGTAAATCATAAAAAAAATCAAATTAATAATAAAAAATATATACAAGAAGGTTCACTGACAATGCCGCACAAGGCTCGACCAGCGAGACCTCAGGACAAACCAAAATAAAATAAGGGACACCGCAGCATAAGAAGAAGTAACCCGAAACCCAATCTACAGCCCAACCAATAGCTAGCAGGCCTAGGAGAGACTAACATAAAGAGACTGCATATCCATGGCCCCTAATTGGCCAAGATTAATACTGCCACTAATGATGACCGGAGCTGCACCTCCAAGCATGAACAATCCGAAGAAACCTCGAAAGCAGTATGCATGTGACCTGTTAAAGAAAGAGAGAGATAAAATAAAATAACCTCCTCTCGGTGTTTAGGCTTAGAAGTTCCCTAACGTGGGAGATAACTCCAGAGAGCACTCGCTCCTCAGCCAAGGCTTCATTCTTGAAGGTTCTGGCATTGCGTTCAGTCCAAAGGTGGTAGACAGTTGTGGAGAGCAGAAGAGGGAAGAGAGTGGTGACAGAAGTTCTGGAACTGGGAACAGTTAAGAACCAGGAAAGAATAGTTGAAAGGGTAGGGTGATTGAAGATGGGCAAGTTAAAATGGGAAAGGTTGTGGTCCCAGATAGCTTTGGAAAAAGGGCATTCAAAGAATAAGTGGTCAATGGATTCATTTGTTGAAAGACACAAAGAACAATGGTTAGGAGTGTAGAGGAAAGTTAGCTTATCACGGGTAGGGAGCTTCTGCAGGAAGGCAAGCCATAAGGTAAAGGAGCAACGAGGTTTACTGTATTTCGATCCGACCAGTTTATACCAAGGAACGACCGGTAAAGGAGTACGCAAGAACTGGTAGGCTGACACATTGGTATAACACTTGGAAGGGCTTGCTAACCATTCCAGACAGTCAGGTAAGGAACTGTTAGGGTAATAAGATGGAGGAGCCAGACGTCGAAGAAAGTCCAGGGATACCGCACTCCAGCTCCAGGTACCATTACATATTACTTCTGAGACTCGTGCTGTGAGAGGGAGCTCCGATCCATTAATCTCCCTTAGAGTAGATAAGGACTGCAGAATACCACTAGGGTGCCAAGGGTCCTGCCAGAAAAGGGTAGACATACCATCTCCAATCCTAAATCTAAATTGAGAACACAACTTGTCCCAGACTGTTAAAATCTTTCTCCAACTTCAAGAACTATTATAGGAAGGCTTAGCTCTCCAAAAATTATGCCTACGCAAAATTATTGTATGAACGCACTTCACCCAAAGAGCTTCCTTATCTGCAAACAAGAACCAAATCCGTTTACCTAACAGAACTTGATTCCAAGTGGTCAAATGTTTAACACTTAGGCCTCCTTCTTTTTTAGGACGACAGATATCACTTCACTTTACCTTAGCTTGAAAATGAGAAACTACCTTACCTGCCCACAAAAAGTTTCTAAGCTTAGCCTCAATGTCCTTAAGAATAGAATAGGGAAGAATAAGATGAGAGGACCAGTAGATATGGAAGGAAAAGAGAATTGAGATAACCAATTGAAGTCTACCCGCGTAAGAAAGACTCTTATGAGTCCAACGATTGATCCTGTTTTCTATTCTGTCAGTAAGAGAAGCACAATCCCTCCTCGAAAGACGACCTGTAATGAGAGGAACTCTAAGATACCTAAAGGGGAGAGAACCTTGCTGAAGACCCGACACTAGGTGCATCCTACGACTCAAATGACTCACATCCGGGGATAAGTAAAACTGACTTTTAGAAGTATTCATTTCCATTCCAGAATACATAGAGAAGGTGTGCAAGGAATCAAGCAAAAGCTGAGCAGAAATCAAATCCCCATGACTGAACATTAAAAGATCATCCGCAAATAGAAGATGGTTGAGCTTAAGGTTCTGACACCGCCAATGATATTGGAACTGAGGAGAGTTGTCTGTGTTCATTCTTAAATTCCTAGAGACCACTTCCATACAGATAATGAAAAGGAAAGGCGATATAGGATCTCCCTGACGTAATCCAGATTGACCTTTAAAGAATTGAGTACGAGAACCATTAATCAAAATGGAATAGGAAGGAGTAGTGATACATTCTCTAACCCATCCAATGAACCTCCGTAGAAAACCTACCGCTTCTAGGGTGAAAATCAGAAACTCCCAATGAATAGAGTCATAAGCCTTTTGAAGGTCCACTTTGAAAGCACAATGCTGATGAGAATTTGAAAGGTGATAGTTCTTGAAGATTTCTTGAGCTAAAAGTATATTATCCCCTATTCGTCGATTCTTAATAAAAGCACTCTGATTAGGGCTGACTATAAGAGGAAGGATGTGACTGAGCCTATTTGCCAGGATTTTAGCAATAACCTTGTAAAGCATATTACAACAGGAAATAGGCCTAAAGTCCTGGACAGTAGAAGGATGCCTATTTTTAGGAATAAGGGAAATGAAAGTAGAATTTAGCTCTTTAAGGAGTTTGCCATGATTGAAATTTTTTTGAATAGCTACAGTTACTTCATCCCCGATAATGTGCCAGGCCTTTCTATAGAAGTGCCCATTGAAGCCATCAGGACCAGGAGCCTTATTAAAATTGAGGGAATGGAAGGCCTCTCGAATCTCTAGAGGAGAAACTTCGGCAATAAGAGCTTGAGCAAGAGCATCCGCTAGGGGATGAGGAAAGAAAGGAGTTACAAACTCCTTGGAGGAGTGGAGATTTTTCTTAAAACCTATAGAGCCTTTGAAATAAGCAAAGAATTGAGATTGGATTTCAATCAGATCTACAACCCGTCTGCCAGGACTAACCTCAAGAGAATGAATGGAGTTACGGTTCCTATTGGCAATGAGAGAATTGTGAAAGAACTTAGTATTGCGATCTCCCTCCTTGAGCCATTTGATTCTTGAGGATTGACGATAAAAAGATTCCTAATCCGCTAGAGATCTATAGAGATCGCTAATGGTCTCGGACTCCCTAGCTAGCAGAAGAGAAGAACTAGGAGAAACCTTCAGAAGGTCCTGAATGGAATTCAAATTAGCATGACAAGTCTCAACTCTAGCATTGACGTCCCCAATCTGACTCGAATTCATAAGTTTAAGCGCTTGCTTAACTCTTTTAAGCTTTTGAACAACCCTAAACATTGGAGTACTACTAACGGGGAAGGCCCAAGCTTCAGCAACAATTTGGAGGAAAGAGGGCTAATCAGCTAAGAAGTTAAAGAAATGAAAGGGGGAAGCATGTTTGAGCTGAAGACCAACCGACTGCACCACTAAAGGAGAGTGATCAGAAATAATAGGGTTAGGGATGACACAATGGGAGGAAGGGAACTTAATGCTCCAAGAAGAATTAATGAGAGCTCTGTCTAGCTTCCTGGTAGTGAACGAGTTGCCTAACTGCTTATTGGACCAAGTAAATCGGGAACCACTAGTATTTAAGTCAAAGAGCCCATTAGAACTAACAAACTACCTAAAATCATGTTGACCACTCAATCCAGTTAGACGTGGAGGAGTGGATTCCTGGGGATGGAGAATAGCATTGAAGTCTCCTGCTAGCATCCACGGAAGGGAACCAGCCGAATGAGCTACATTTGCCAGAGCGGTCCAAAGGTGCTGCCTAAGGGTTGGAGAATTAGCTCCATAAACACAAGAGAGAAGGAAGGGATCTAAGCTATACCTAGGATGGATTTGTACATGAATAAACTGATCCGAATGACAGAGAACAGAGCACACTAGAATATCAGGGTTCTAGGCTAACAAAATCCTGACATTATGAGATTGATCTAAGTTGCTAAAGGTGACCCATCGAGGAAATAAGGACAAACTGACACTCTGAAAAAACTCAGGGGATCTAATTCTATTTTCAACTAAGCAGACAAAAGATGCAGAGGATTTTCTAAGCCAAGCTCTAATAGCAAGATGTTTATTGGGGTGGTTAAGACCCCTCACATGCCAAAAAACTAGCTCCATTCCACCAAACCAGCTATGCCACAAACCTACTACTTCAACTTCTTCCTAGCTTTCCTGGTTCTTCGAACTGAACAATCCCCCTCAACCCAATCCACAACCCCAGGACTAGCAGGCCTCAATTCAGAAGAAGGAGAAGGAGGTATACCTGTCGGTATCTCTGCCAGGGTAGATGGCTCCCCACTGTCTCCACAGAGAACTTCAGAAGGTTGGAAAGACTAGTCACGCGTAGGTAGAGTCTGTGCTTCACTGACCACATTGACCTCTGAAGCCTGTTGAACCTCAACACTGGACTGATGGAGAAGTCCTACCACAAAATCCTTCAGAGGCTCCTGAGAAGGAGCAGGAGAAAGACCTTCAGAAGGACCTGGCTGATCCTCTGCCTGGTTTAATGGCTCCCCGATGACGCCACAGAGAAATGCAGAAGAATAGACAGAAGGGTCACTCATAGAGGAATTCAGTGCAGGACTGACCACATGGACCTTTGTGGCCTGCTTAGCCTCAACTCTAGCCTGTTGAAGAGAACCATCCACAGAAACCTGCGGAATCTCTTAAGAAGAAGTAGGAGCAGGAGAAGGCCGCTCCTCGGGTGCTGCTGGCCCAGAAACCTGACTCTGCTCAAGTTCCGGATGAAGGCCAATTGCAAACGTCCGACCTGTGGGTGCCCATACCTTACATTGGTCTCGTGCTAGAGGCTTCCATTCATACTCAATAGAGATTACCTGAAAGGAGAGCTGCCCCTCCTCTCCATACGTTGCCAATTGGAAAGAGGACGACCATTTCTTCTGCAGCTCCATTTCAACACATAATCTGGCGTAGCTAATCCTGGACATCCTCGCTGTCGGAGTGTCCATTAGCAGAGGGAGCCCCACCACACTAGCAATCCTACCCAAGCCTTCGGTGTTCCAATATTCGACTGGCACATTATAGAAACGAGCCCAAACCGGCGCCTTTAGAATTTCCACCTTGTCTCCGCCATTCAGGCGCCATTGACGAAGAAACAAAGACCGACCTTGAATATGCCACGGACCTCGCTCAACCACAGATTGCTTACCCTGCTCAGACGCAAACCAAAATAAGAAATTATTTGAACTAGTGATCAAGATTTCCTGAAGCCCAAATTCAGCCCAAGCTTTCACCAGGGCACGATGCACCACCGGATAGGCAGGACGCTTGCCCAGAAAGAAACCGACTAACACTGTGCGAAATTTAGAAGCACCTCTCTGCGCGAGCTCCCTCAGAGGAATAACATAAACCTGATTCTCCTTAATCTCGGGAGGGAAGAAGGATAGTTCCTGAGTCTCAGAGGGGCCCCCTGTTCCAGCTTCCACAACTGACTTCTAGGTTCTTGTCGGTACCGGAGGAGAGGGCTCCAGAAGGGGTGGGGAGGTGTGGCCGTTTCGAGAGAGGATGGAGGGAGGCTAGAGGAAGGAGAGTGAATCGAGAGGGGAAGGGAGGAATTTGGGAGGGGACGAGGAGATGGGTCGGAGATGGAAGTATTAGGGTTCAAGTTTTCAGAAGGGGAAGGGATTCGTTTTTGGGGAGAGAGGTTAGGGCTCTTAGAAATTCAGGAAGAAGGGACAAGGGACTGAGGAGAACGAGGAATCGAGAATGAAGAAGAAGAAGCCATAGCTGAGATGGACAATTATCTCCACCGTTAGGAAAGCTCTAGTCACCGGAGGCACTCACATCGCTCACGATTGAGTTGCTTTAGTTTAACAACTGAATAATATTAGTATTAGGGGAAACCAATACACCATTCTTATGAGAGCAAATTATTTATACAAGAATCTATAAATAATTGATGCCAACTCAACTAATAACTTTCTAATAGCCTAATTGAATAACGATTTTGCAGCTAACTTGACTTACTATTAAATTAAATAATTTTTGTTTTGTTGTTTGTTGAGCCAAGAGGGACCCAACAAATGAGTTTTAGAACAGTAAAAACTTGACAATTGAGTCTGTGCCTTAGGCTATATTTGGTTGAAGGTTTATTAATGTAATAGAGTGGAATGTAATATTATTCCATTTTTTGGGATGAAGGTTTATAATAAAATGAAATAGAATGTAATGTAATATTATTCATTATTTGAAATGACGGTTCATAATGAAATAAGATGGAAGAGGAGGATTTGATATTACATCTCATTTAATTCTAAAGAGTAAAAATGCAAAACCTCTAATTTGGAGAGTCTAGGATGGAATATAAGATGATAAACAACTTTTCGCTATATTACATTATAAACTCTTCTTCCAAATAACATTTTACTATATTATATTATGAACTCTTCCATCCCTCCCAAACAACAATTTTCTAATATTGCGTTTATTTACATTTCATTCCATTAAAAATCTTATACCCAACTAAACATACCCTTAAAGGTCGTCTTTTGTTGATTTTAGTAATATAATAATTAAAATTTTAAATAATTTATTTTGCGAGTTAATAATTTTAAATTAAATAATCAATAATGGACTTGATGATGTAACCAGCCCTAACTGGAGGAGGTTTTATATGAGTTCATAGACATAACAAAATTCCGAAAGTAAAATCCAAGACATATGACTTTGGAGAACCTTCTTGCCCAAGTTATCTTCCTAGAGGCCATTTCCTTATACCATTGAATCAGTCGGGACAATATAAAACATACTATATGATAAAAAGACAAAATATATTATATCTAAATGGATTTATATAAAAATTATTTCATATTTTAATTAGGTCATGTAACTTATTTGTGAATTTGTAAATAATATGTTGAGAATCTGCCGTTCATGTATCGCTTGTAGAAGCTCGTTTTTCACGTGCGAGACGAGAGCAGCCACTCAACTTTGATGGCTTTTGCAGTTCTGTGTACTAGTTCATTGCTTCTTTAGCGCCCTTCGGAATTGGAATAGGCTCAGACGTAACTAAACACGTTCCTTATGTTCATGATTGTGTCGTCAGATTTGCACTTCTTTTGTTCTTTTCTCATTTATATGAATCCTTTTGCCTTCTCTATTGCCCGTTTGACTATACCTTCAATTTCGAGAATAAAATAAACGCCTTTGACATTTATTGGCTTTTATTAATAAGATACATTGCTTTTGTAGTTCTGTTTACTAGTTCATTGCTTCTTTAGCCTTCGGAATTGGAATAGGCTCAGTCGTAACTAAACACGTTCCTTATGTTCATGATATTGTGTCGTCAGATTTGCAAGTCTTTTTGTTCTTTTCTCATTTATATGAATCCTGTTGCCCTCTCTATTGCCCTTTTGACCATAACCTTCAATTTCGAGAATAAAATAAAGGCCTTTGACATTTATTGGCTTTTATTAATAAGATACACACCATAGACTCTTTTTTTAATAAGAAATTTTAAAACGTGCTTCAGAAAATTAATTGAATACAGTAACTGTAAGCCTCATCTGACGACAATGAAAGCACGTTCCCAATCGTGATAAAGGCAACGTAATCCAATTGAAGTTGATGATTAATTAATGGTTGTTGTTGGTGCATTTATTTTAACACACCTAACTCGATTTGTGTATTAATTAGACGACGTTAAAGTCACATCTAATTGACCATCCAATAGATTATATGTCGTAGTTTATTACTTTAACTTATAAAGTTCTAATAAACGAAAACATGGCCCACCGGTGACTGAAACTGATGAAATCTAATTTTTAATAAGGCTGATGGAACAAACTACCAACTACTTTAACTGTTGTCTGTAACCTTCTACGACTCTACCACTCCTTATCACAAGCAAACATTCCACAAATGCGTATTCTCTTTCTTAGAAGAAAATTTAGAATCGGTATATTTGTGCCCCAATCCCTTCCTGAAATCTGAATTACTAACCGAAAAATACAGAACAGAACTTGACGAACCAACCATCGAGCCGTCAAGGAATTGAGAGATGAACTAGCCGTCTTTTATATCGTGTCTTACTGTCCAACATTGAAAGCAAAAACAAAAAACAAAATGGAAATCCTAAAGAAGAAGTTACAAACAAAACTCAACCACCAATCACAAATTTTATAAGCTCCATCTCAAACTATTTATTTACAACTTGTTTTCTATCATTTTTTTTTTTCCCTTCAGTGTTGGTTGGTCTCTCGGTAGCTAATTCAACTGTCATTGTATGAGTACACAAGGGCATATTGCCCCTCAGATCCTCTGTCTCGTTATCTCTGTGTCAGTTCTGTCCCATTCCAACCTATATATATATATATATATAACCTCACATAAATAAATAACTAAAATAAAACAAAACAGGATTAGGATAGAGGATCACGTCCGGCATGTCTTAGGCTTGCCAGTTCATACCGACACATCTGATGCTGTGGCAGCCATGTCGCTGGATCTTGGTTGTCGTAGGAGTGCTATCAGTTGCTCCGCCTGCCCACACATCAAATCGTGTACCCACTCAAAATGACAAACCTAATAAGATCTTATAATTTTAAATTACTCCACTTAATTAGCTTTAATTCTCATTTTAGGAAATAACAAATTCAAAGATTTAAAAACTAAGAAAAGGAAAAATAAACCCAAAAATCGAAACGGTTTTAACCGTCAATATTGCATAGAAGGCCAAAATTGCGGGATAATTTTCAACGGAATTTATCTTTTTGCCCCAGAAAGGCAGACAACCAAGTGACTGCCGTTGCCAAGCTATGTTCTCGTGCAATCTAAAAATTCAGAACAAACGATATTTGATTTTTCAAAAAGAACATAAAGTGCCTTGCCACGTAATTCGCTACCCGACAATTTCACGACGCCGAGAACTAGATAAGAAGTCTAAGAATGGCCCACCTTTTGCTTGGCGTGATTCGCGCCAGACTGCGACAACGCTACCAAAGGAGGAATCGCTCCTTCACGCGCCGCCATCCCACGATACACCGCATTGTCCTCGCATAAAGCCAAGAGCATTCCTACAGCAATATCCTTCTGCTTTTTCGAACCGTCCTCGATTAACTCGACTAATACCGGAATTCCCTCTTCGTTGACTAGAGCTTGTCTCGCCTCCGGCAGCGAGACCAGCAGGCTCAATATAAAAACTGACTTATCCACCATGTTGGACCCTAAATCAACCATCAATTCCACAAGTGGCTTCATGATCCCCGATTCGACGGCCCTGATCTTGTTTTCCTCCACCGAACATAGACTGTACAAAGCAGTTGATGCGTCCTTTTTCGCGCGAATTCCACCGGCTTCTAGAAGACTCACGAGGCAAGGGATTGCGCCTGACCGTCCAATTGCAGTCTTGTACTCTTCCACTTGCGAGAGGCGAAATAGCGCGCATGCGGCGTTTTCTTTCGTCGTCGACGTCCCTGTCTTCAAAGCTAAAACCAACGGCTCGATTGCTCCCAAAGAAGTTATAACTTCTTTATTCTCGTCGCAAAGCGATAGATTCAAAATCGCGGTGACGCCGTACTCCTGCAGCTGTAAATCCGGCGACAAGATTAGCGATATCAAAGGCTTAACCGCTCCCTCTTTTGCTATTTTCAGGCGATTCTCTGGCTTATTCTTTGCTAGCAGTCTGATTTCCATTGCAGCTTGCTTTTGCTTGTTAACAGAGCAGGATCCCAGATCCGATACGAGTTGTCTGATCATATCATCTGAATGTTCCGTCGCGCAGGAAATCAACAATCGACGGCTTTCAGAGGATGCCGACGTGAACTCGCCGGATCTGTCGCTGTTACACTCGCTAAATGCAGAGGAATCGTCATTTATGCTCACGGCATCAAAGGTTCCACCCATGCACATATAATCCTCATGATTCTCCTTCTCCATGGAGATTAAATCTTTCTCCACATCAGCTGAATAGAAACAGCAATCGAACTCTGAAGTTGTAGGGTCCGAATTAAGATGTTCGGGTCGAGCTTGAAAAGCGAAAAATGATAAGAGCAGCGAGCTGCGAGAAGAGAAAAAGAGAGAGATAAGGAGGGTATTAAAGCAGAGGGAGAGGTTACACCTGGACAAAGGGGAGAGTATGGACCCAAATGAGGATGGGCTGACACGTGCCCTTTCACCCTGAACCAATCCTAGTCGGGTGTACTGTCTGAACAGTCTTCATACGCGAGCATGGAAAGTTCGCTGTTCGATAAGGAGTTTTCATTTCAAGACTCAGTGCTATGACTTAGTGCGCTTCGGTACGCTATCAATCTTGTGCCACGTAGTTCTATTAATATAATGGTTGAACTCAAATAATTAATAATTATACGACAAATTTAACTCAAGCAATTTAATATTATATTCTAATAATTTTCGTGAATTAAAGGATAATAAATTAAGATTTGGTACCGGAATGAGTTCTGATCTGGTACTCTACAGGTACCGGTTAATACCGGATACTATTTCGGGTAATTTTTTAAATTTATAAAATAGTTTTTAAAATTTTTAAAATTTACAAAATAGTCCATTGGTCAATTTTACACAAATATTATCATTTCACAAATATTAATAATGTGTCAATTAATGATTTAAGCTTTGT
>JANIJF010214638.1:0-19049 GCA_024520955.1 Erythroxylum bequaertii | reverse complement strand
AAAATGCATGATGTGCAAAAATCCTAATTTCTCATCAAAATTTCACAATTTACAATTCTAGCCCTAACATGGGTAACAGGATGCTACATTAGAAAACCCATAAATCAAAAACACAAAAATTCTAGACGTTAACTCCTTCAAACCTTTTTTTTAGTAGACAACATCAATATACTTAAAAAATATAAAGTACATAGTTCCTGTGTCCCTTGAAGATAGTCAAACCTGACCTTATTCCTCGTCACATCTTCTCTGCCATCAGATGTCTGGTTGGTTTCTCCCTTAGAAGCAACCAACTGGTTCTCTGTCTGGTTGGTTTATTTTTTGTAAACAACTAATTGTAGATTTGGACAGTTTTTGAAATGGGGCAGTCTATCCACGTAAAGAATGCCTTTACTAGCTACCGTTGTTTTTTTTCCTATCACCAAATGTGTTGTGATCATCCATATAACTTTGATAATCCATCAAGTAGCTTCTTTCACTTGTCATATGTCGTGAACACCCATTGTCAAGATACCATATATTATGAGAAGTGCCACGCATTGATTTAAGAGCCACAAGTGCTTGTGGTTGGTTTTTTCTAACCCAAATCTCCTTTGGTGGCTTCTCCTGCTAAAAGTTCTTATAAGAACATTTGAATTTTTTGTTTTGAGCATTATGGAATAGCATTTGCAGTAGCTTGTAATAATTCGACCTTATGTGACCCTTTAAACCACAAAAGTGACATATAGGCACGAACTTTCTGCTTCTTTTTGGTATTTTTCCTTGCTTCCTTGACAAATTTAACTTCGCCATTTTGCTCATTATTTAACTTAGTACATTCACCTTTATAACCAACAACTTGAAAGTCTCCTTTATATGTACTAATTTCCAATAATTGATCTACCTTTTTAGTACCATCATTCAACATTCTTATTCCTTTTTTCATATTGACCAGCTTTATCTTTGTTTCATCAAGCTCATTTATTGTTGATAACAACTTCCTCTCTAGATCTTGAATGACATCCTTCATGGTTGAATTCTCCTTCTTTAGCTTTTGGTTTTGCTTACATGTTTTCACCTATTTGGCATACATTAATTCATAGACCTTGTGGATGTCTTCTTTTTTGAATTCTAAGTCGCTGTCACAATCTGAATTTAAGTTTAGAACTGAAATATATGTATTTTTATCATCGGTTTCTTCACTGGTTGCTACTAAAGGAGCAACTGGTCTTTTGTTGTTTAAAGCAACCATCACAACACGATTACTCATAATTTCTTCTTCGTTGTTGTACTCACTTTCAGATTCTTTTTCACTCCAAGTGTTGGTGTAAGACTTCCCTTTTCTCTTTTTTAGAGTGTTAGCACATTCCACTTACATATGTTTGAAACCTTGATACACATGACATTGTATCTTCATTTCTTTTGCTTATTGTTTGAAGTTATTATTGGATGAACTCCCACCATTCTCTCTAAACTCAAGTCTATCTTTACTCACCTTCTTTAGCCACTTGCTGAATTTCTTTTTAACGGCGCCATATTATCATTTCATCAGAGTCACCTCTTAAATTATTCACAGATTTAGCAACTTCAACTTGCAAAGCCAACCCTTTATTCTTCTCACACTTATCTCTCAATAATTTCATCTCAAAATTTGTGAGAATCCTAATTACCTTATCCAAAGATAACTCATTAATGTCATGGGCTTCTTCAATGGCTACAATTTTTTGGTATGAATCTAAAAGACAATGATCACAATGTTTTCATGAAAAATTTCAGATTTAAATACTTCTTCCCAAGTTGATTTGATTGATTGAAAATATTATATAGCCACTCGTGAAAGTCTCCGATAGTTTCACTTTCTTCCATTTTAATCTCTTCAAATCTAGCAGCTAACATTTGAAGTTTTGAAGTTATCACCGATTTTGATCCCTCATGTATTGTTTATAATGTATCTCATGTTTTTTTTGCTAATTCACAGACTGATATCATACTAAAAGGTCCATCATCTACAACACTGAAAATTGCATGTGTTGCTAGAGAGTCATCAAGTGCTTCCTCTTTTTTAGCACTTGTCCATTTAGATGGATCTTTAGGTACTGTTTCATTCCTTTCATCAATCATCATTGGATGTGTCTAGCCATTCAAAAATGAATTTCATGCCTTGGTTCCTTGTTCTTGAATAAATACTCTCATCCTTGATTTCCAAGCATGGTAATTGGAACCTTGTAGTAATTGTGGCCTCATGATTAATGCCCATTCTCTTGTAGCCATAATTGCGAAACACTGATCTGCATCAACTTGACATACCAAGTTTTGATTAGGTGAACAAGGCTCTGATACCAATTATAAGTCCCAAAGGATGTAGTTTCGCAATGTATAAGTTATGCCTCAATTGCTTTGAGTTGTTTCTGTCCGTTGCTTAATACAGAGCAATTGTGTTAACAATTATCAAAATTTCAGAAAAATGCAAATAGAAAAATCAAACATAAATGAACAAATCAACAATTGATTTATGTCTGTAGGGTCCCCACCCAGCTTAATCACTTTCACCAAAGTACAATAGTTTTAGACAAGGCTTTATTGAGCCGACATCACTCACACCTTGATACTATCCACTCGTCTTTACATCTCGTGAAAGTATTTCACTCCAAATAACACGACCACCTCGTACTAACCTCAACAGAGGATATTTGCAACAAGGATTGATAATAAAGATGATACTAAAATAACTCAAGTGATTGAATCTAAAGTAACATAAACAAAGAAAATACTTAAGATAAAAACATTCCCCTAAATTTGCAGCTTCATCAACCTAAAATTGTGGGAAGTTGTCTAACAAGAATTTTGATGTTATCTTTCAAAATAATCACTGAAGCATCCCACACAAAGCGACCACAAAACTCATCAAACAAACAAGTGTTTCATCACCGAAACCTCAAAAAAATACAACTACAACCACACCTATATGCTAGACGTTTCTCACTCAAAAAATAACCGGACAATCTAGAAATTCTAGCACACAGTGGTGAAAAATGCAGGTGCCAAAGATGTATTAGATCAATGAAAAATCCAGCCACCAAAAGTAGCTACAATCACCGAAATATGTTGCCAAAGATAGCTACAAAATTACAAAAAAAATTCTACACATTATCTTTAATAAGACATGGTAATTTTATCCCAAGTAAATCCTATCTTCTCTAAGATTTTATCATTCATTCTATCTTTTCTTCAAGAATCCCACATAAAGTAAAATTCTTACCATAATGATATTACAATTATATCCAACTATATCCAATTACAAGTAATGCTCAAAATAATTAATAAGATATCTTAACAAACATATTAGCAATAAGGATATTGAACTTCTTTGCGAAAGGGAATGGGACTTTGTTGAAGAGATAATTATCGTACTTACTGACATATTTGGAGGATTAAATATATAACATGGTTATTTAGATAATTTGCACAAGCACAACTTTCATTTTTTTAAGGCTTATAAATTCTTTCACAAAATAATTATTGATAGATTTTTAGAATTGACAAAAAGAAGAAACCAGTTGTACCATAACCAATCATCATCGATTAAAAAGAATCAAACTTATAACCTCTTTTACACGTTGAGGTTAATGTTTTAGTTTTTAATAATTAATTAGTTTCTCACATAGACATCTATATATTATGGACAAAAAGATTCAACAAAATAATAATAGAAATTTCGTTTCAAATTGAGTTATTAAAGTTATAAAAAATTAATTATTTAATTAAAATTTGAACATTAAATTAAAAAAATTCAAAATATATAATACTTTGCCATCTTTTATTTCTTGAACAAATCAACTAACAACTATTAATGACAACATTACAAAAAAAATCAGACGTGTATGTCTAACAATCTACATGTAAAAGGCATGACATTTTAACATTGAAGTGTCACGTTAAGTTTCTTAACTTTGAATTTATTATCCGTTTGATAAGTGGTCACAAAAGCTTTACATATATGTCAAACATACTGTTAAGATATATCTTATGCATCTAAATAATTATTTTTGATATTTTTTATTAATTGAACATATAAGATATTAATTATAATATAATTTAAAAAAATGTGAAAGAAACAAATTAGAGGTATATCACGTTAGGGATTAAGATGTATACTTTTTTGTGGATAAGAGATTACGTACGTATTGGTTAAGGGTTCTTACGGGTAAATATCATGTATGATTAATTTCATAGAAATGTGCATCTTGCGTGGGAATCTGGCAATCATCCTTTACAAACATGTGAAACATACAAAACATTGACGTGTTCAGAAACCTTACTAAACGTCGTAAAGCTGAAAACATAAAATAAGTCAAGGTCACTATTCTTGCGGAGCCCAAGAAAGACCAACGCCGAGCAGCAACAGGATTGTCTGATGGGACCTACCTTCCTTGCTTCTTTTAACTTTTTCGTTAGTGTAAGGCTAACATTCCTCCCTCATCGTGAAAAAAAGCACGTTTATGTTTACGAACACGATTTGAAAACAATTACGCTTTCTTCAAGCCCATTTTTTACGTTCGATGATCGTGACTCGTGACTTGCAAGGATAGGATTGAAGGGATTACAGTGACAGACTAATATTCCTCCCTCATCATGAAAAAAAAAAAACACATTTATATTGAGGCTAAAATGTTAGCAACCTCTTATTCACTCAAAAAAACAAAAAAACCGATAACAATCTTCCCAGTAATTGTTTTCAAATTTAACTTGATGTCTATTCGTATTACTCACTTCTGTTATTTTATAACTTACTACCATTTTTAACTTGCATGTTCAGGTTCACTTCTTCTACATAGAAACTGTACAGAAATCAGAATAGTTTTCCTTTTCTTATGTGTCTTTCTCTTTTTCATGTTAGTTTTTTTACTTTTAATAATAAATATAAATTTACCCATCATTGGGCATTCTTCTCCTTTTAGTCTTTTTAATATATTTTTCTGGATTGGCAACCAATCAGGTGTTTTATTGCAAAAAAGAGTAAATTAATGTTAAAATTTGAAATAAATTACAAGAGATAATAATTTATTTTGATTGATTTTCATTGTCTAGGATACAACATATTTATAAATAAGGTTATAAACTATTCCTGATATACGTAAATATGTACAAGATATACACAAATATTTTGTTAGAATTTAAATTAATGTTAATTTTAACGCATGGAATACACAAGAATAACCTGATAAGATTTTGTCTAATCTTAATCTTAATCTTGACATCTTCTCCCTCAAAATTAAGAAGAGATAGTAGATGCCAATAAGGATGGCAATAGGGCTTGAGCCAACTATGCTGGGTCTCAAGTTGGGCTTAGGCTGCCCGAGCTTGGGAAAGTAAAACAATGTTGTTTTGCTTTTTTTAAAAGAATCGATTGGATACGAACTTTAGTTTGTCGAGTAAATCTTGAAAATGAGTTGAAAGATGTGTTTCGATAAATATATATATCGATTGTTTGGTTGGTCAATAAGACAAAGAGAAGATGTATAATACCTTGAGTAACATGATGACGTTTAAAGTGGCAATCAATTTCAACATATTTTGTATGATCATTAAAAATGTCATTATGAGAAATTTGTATAGCACTTTTATTATCATAATGAAGCAAAGTGGCAATGCACCTATATTAGTTAATAACCATTGAAACTAAAGTAATTGTGATATAGCATTAACAAAAATATGATATTTAGATTTGGTACTAAACTAAGCAATAACATCTTACTTTTTGCTACATCAAGAGGTAAGAGAATCACTTTAGAAGAAACAATATCTAGTAATAGAATGACAAATTGTTAGATTGCTAGTCTAGTCAACATTACAATAACTAGATGATACCAAAGAAGAGGTAGCCGATAAATGTAATCCATAGAAAAGAGTTCCTTTAATGTATCAAAGTATACAAATCACATCAAAAGATAAGTTGCAAGGAGAAGAGATAAACTAGCTAATAATGAATGGAGAAATTGGTAGTTATTACTACAGACACAAGTTTTAAAGAAAGATTAAGAGATATAACCTCAAATAATTGACATATCTTATGTCATATCCTAATAATCTGATTTTTTTTTGGGTAAAATAATCTGATATATTTTCGAATCATATACTTGGCAACTAAAGGGCAAAATTAACATTTATTCATGCTTTACTTAACTAACCAACAGAGATAAGAATGAGGAATAAGTTGAATGAGATGCAGATGATCTCTAATAATTTTGGCCTAATATATTTGATTCCAAATTGGTTGAACAAAAAAAAAAGTCATTTATAAACTGGTAGTCCATAATTTGTAATAGTGTGCAAATCCTTCAGTTTCAATTAGCCAAAAAATTTCAAATCTTCTACAGTTTCATAACCAACAAATTTAATATGAATGGTTGAAATAGAGTTATTACATGATCTAATAATTTTTATTATCCTAATATTCAAGATGATCTATAAATTTTGTATCAGTTTCCTTTACCTCTTTAGCTAGCTTAGTGATATCTCTTGTAACAATACATCAAAGCTTACAACCCATTAAAAAACTTTTCATTTTTTACACATAAAATTATAGTTTGAGCCAATTAGACAGCTGCAACAAGTTTTGCAATATCAAATTTGTCCACAATAGTAGGAATAGAAATGGGTATTAAATTAGCTAGATTAGTTCAGTTGAACCAAAATCTACAATGTGTGGTAGATGATAAAATGACAAGAACAAATATACCAAAACACCTAAAAGCTAAAGACGAAAATGAAACCCTGGAGAGAGAGAGCGATGTGAGAGAGAGAAATCAGCAGAGAGTCCTTTACTTCGTAGATCACTGGTGAGTTTGTGACCCTGTCCTCTATGGCTTCTTCTTCTTCTTCTCCCCCATCTCCTTCTTGTGTACCCTTAGCCCGAACCCCTATGCCATCTCCTAAAATTTCCCTTTCGACCCGTTGACCAATCCCTAATTCCAAAAATATTGTTCCAAATTGCCCCAGCATCTCCTCTGTTAAGATGCCCAAAGGATTGCAAAAATTTTGCCAGTCGTCTGATGCATCAACTGGCCCAGAGATTCCCTTAAACACCCAAGACCAAAAATCTTTGTTGAACTCTCTTCCAAAAACTTGGAAATCCATTGTTGCTGACAAAGTGGAGGAACCCTCAAGCGTCACAGCATTGGCCTACTACCCCCTGGAAATCAAGGAGGATCAAATCTTCGTTATCCCGCCGCCAGAGTTAGCTCAAAAAGGAGCAAGGAGGTTTTCTCATGCCCTAATAGGCTTCTCCATTGGTAAGCACCCTGCCTTCCCAATGGTTCAGAGAGCCCTTTCCAAACAAATTTTAATGACTAGCTCAATCAAATTTCTTTTCAAGTTTGATTCTGAATGTGGGTTGAATGAGGTGCTGGAAAAGGGACCCTGACATATTTAAGGGAAGCCCTTGTTCTTACGGAATGGAGTTTGAATGTGGGGGAGCGTGAGGATGTTAGGTTTGCCCCTATCTAAATAAGATTCCACAATATTCCCTATGAGTATTGGAATAATGAGAGGTTGGGAAGGATTGCTAATGCAGTTGGACATCCTTTGCTTATAGATTCCCACACAGCAAAAATGTCCAGAATCCTATACGTTAGAGTGTGTGTAAAACTAGATTTGGAAAGGAGCTGGCCTTCATCATTTCAGTTGGCAACTTATAATGATGAAGGAAAAATGACATTTAAGGAGATTGAAATAGAATAAGAATGGAAACCTGAGAAGGTAACACAGAAAAAGGAATGGCAACCAGCAGGTCATATATTTGAAACTGAGACTCAAGCAGAGTTGGAAAAGGAAAATAATTCTAAGCCTATAAGTGGAAACCAACATATGGAGAGTGGTCAAGAGCAAAGTCCTGAAAAGGTAAAAGTTAGTCTTAAGGAGAGCAGAATAGCTGAAACCCCAATTGAGCAAAGTAAAGGCAAAGAAGTGCAACAGAAGCAAGATGATCCTAACGTAAACCTTGAAGATGCTGACTGTCCTAGTGTAAGTGAATCAGGTACTTCTATTGCCTCTACTAAATCTGATATGGTTCCTAATAATTATATTGATGCCTAGAGCTTGGGTTTGATGGAAGGGGCAAAGGGGGATTTTACCATTAGGAAAGGTAGGAAATCTAGAAGGAAACAAAAACAGTAGTTTTGTCTTAGTGTTTGAGTTATGGATCTAGGGTTTTGGAATATTAGAGGTCTTAAAAACCATAAAAGCTATGAAATCCTTTCTTAAGATGATGTCGGTTACATTTGTGTGTTTGATAAAATCTAGGATTAAGTCTCTTTTCCTTTTGAATAATATTTGCTCTGCTATGTTTCCTAGATGACATTTCTGTAGTAATTTAGATCAAGCTTCTTGTGCTAGGTTAGTGGTAATTTGGAACCTAGATTGTTACTTGTGCTCTCCTATTATTACTACTGACCAACTGATTCTTTTGGAGGTGTCCCCTTTGAATTGTGATTCTGTTTCTTTATTACTTGTATTTATGGCTCTAATAACCTTAATCATAGGAAAAATCTTTGGGCTACCCTTTCAAACATCAAACTCATAGTTGGGAACCACCCATGGATTTTGGTTGGTGACTTTAATACTATTATGTTTTCTCATGAAGCTGAACCCCTTAAATCCTCGACTATAGGAAGTGTGTAAAGGAATGTTATGTGTATGATCTTAACTCTAGTGGTCCAAATTTTACATGGTCCAATCTGGTGATCTCCACATAGCTAGAAAACTAGATAGAGCTCTTATCAACTTAAAGTGGAGTTATCAATTTCCTAGATCCTTAACCTTAATATTTTAGACCACTCACCTAGAGTGATAAGGACTTACACTTGCCTTAAGAGAAGATCTTCACATTTCAGATTTTCAAACTTCCTAGTCTCTTAACCTAACTTCCTTCAGAAAATAAAAGAGGCTTGGAATACTCAAATCTGAGGGATGCCTATGTTCTGCGCTGTGTCAAAACTGAAACTAGTCAAAAATGCTCTCAAATCCCTAAACTCAGTTGAGGTATGTGATATTAATGACTAAGTTGAGGCTTTTCAAGCTGTCTTGAATAACACCCAAGACTAAATGAAGATTTTTCCTAATAGGACTCAATTAGCTACCAAAGAGCATAAGGCTCTGACCAATCTATTTAATGCTTTAAATGATCAAGAATCCTTTTACAAACAATATTCCCGCATTAAATGGCTTAGGGAGGGGGATAGGAACACCAAGTTTTTCCATAATTCCATCTTGTCAAATAGGAACAGAAACGCTATCCACTCCTTATTTGTGAGAAATGGACAAAGGATTACTGATTTAGAAGAAATCCAAAATTCCTTTACAACTTTCTTTCAAAACTCTCTTGGCAAAAAGAAAGACCTAGCATCTGCAAAGGAGTATGTGACACCTCTTTTTCCCCATCCAATTCGTGAGAACCTTAGAAACAATCTTGTAGCTGAAGTTACATCTCAGGAGATTAGGGAAGTTTTCTTTTCTTTCAATCCGAATAAGGCCCCTGGATCGGAAGGGTTCAATGGGTTTTTCTTTAAACACACTTGGCATATAATTGGTAATGAGATCACTAGGGAAATCCAAGACTTTTTCCAACATGGGAGGCTCCTCAAAGAGCTTAATTCAACCTTTATTACTCTTGTTCCTAAGAAGAACCAGCCTTCTACTGTGTTGGACTATAGACCTATCTCCTATTGTAACATGATTTACAAGGTGATCACAAAAATCATGTCTAATAGACTTAGACAGATTTTCCCCCTCATCATCAGCCCAAGCCAAAGTGCTTTCATTAAAAACTGTCATATAGGGGACAACATTCTCTTAGTTCAAGAAATTTTTAAGAATTATCACCTTTCTAATAACCATAAGAGATATGCTTTTCAAAATAAACTTGGAAATAGCTTATGATTCTATTCAATGGGATTTTCTCCTCAAGTTGCTCCTAGCTGTAGGACTCCCTCCTATGTTTATTAAGTGGATTGAAGAGTGTCTAACCTCTCTTTCATACCTTATCCTCATTAATGGGTCTCCTATAATTTTTTTTGTGGGAAATTAGGGTTAAGATAAGGCGATCCTCTCTCTCCGTACCTGTTTATTATCTGTATGGAGTTCCTTTCTAGGATTCTGAATGGTTCGATAGCAGAAAATCCTACTTTAAAATTCCACTAGACATGCAAAGCTTTCAAACTTTTCCATCTTTTATTTGCTGATGATCTATTAATGTTTTGCCATACTGGTTTGACCTCAGTGAATACCTTGTTTAATTGCTTGAGCACTTTCTTTAATTTCTCTAGTTTGGAAATGAATATTAACAAGAGTTAGTTCTTCTTATCCCCTGATATGGATCATTTGGCCATTCAATTGGAAACTCTTTCGGGTCTTAAAAGAGGTCAACTACCTATGTAATATCTAGGTGTACCTCTTTTAACAGGAAGATTGACTAGGAGAGACTATATCCCGTTGTTAGAAAAATTTGATTCTAGAATTAACAAATGGACTTATAAGGCTTTGTCCTATGCTGGTAGGCTTCAGTTGGTAATTTTTGTTCTGTCTACTTTTCAGGTCTATTAGGCTAGCCATTTCATTCTTCCTACTTTTATCATTAAAGAAATAGAGTCTAAACTTAGGAACTTCTTGTGGTCTGGGAAGGTTGTGTCTAAAACTCATACAAAGGTCAATTGGCCTGATCTATGTAGGCCTAAAAAGGAGGGTGGTCTAGGGTTAAACATTTATCTACTTGGAATAATGTTTTGTTAGGTAAAAGGATCTGGGTCCTCTTTAATAATAGGGAAGCTTTATGGGTTAAGTGGGTTCACACCATTATTCTTAGAAGGAATAACTTCTGGAATGCCCAACTAACAAACAATAGCTCTTGGAGTTGGAGGAAACTTCTCCAGGTCAGGAATACTATTGGGAATCATTTCAGATTTAGGATAGGGAATGGTGTTTCAACTTTCTTATGGCAAGACACTTGGCATCATGGAAGAATACTAAAGGATCTCTCAACTCCAAGAATTATCAATGGTTAAGAATTTCCAATGAATGCATAAGTAGCTGATGTTATCAGAGACAATGTATGGAATTGGAACGATGCCACAATTGAGGCCATTCGTATGCTAGAGCCATTAACGTATCAACTTGATGGGTCTCAACCGGATAGGCTAGAATAGATTACCAGCCCCACAAAAACTTACACCAATGTTTGAGCATACACTTTGATGAGACCTCCTTATTCGAGAGTACCTTGGTATAAATTGGTGTGGCATAAAGGTACAAACCCAAGGTATGCCTTTATCTTGTGGTTAGCTTTTCTTAATAAGCTACAAACAAGAGATCAGTTACTTCATACCTTTGTTCCTAACCACCTCTTCTTTGAATGCTCCTTTTCAAAATCAGTATGGTTACACTGCCTCAACCACTTTTAGATAAACATTCCAAACCTATCAAATTATCAATCCATTTTAAATTGGTTCAACCAACCCCAAAGCCACAGAAACATTGACCTCAACACATTTACCATCCTTCTATCTGTTGTTGTGTATAACATATGGTCCGAGAGAAACCTCAGAACCTTCAAATACATAGCTATGGAAGTGGGGAGCATTAACACTAAAGTGATCTTCCAAGTAATTGAACAACTTTGTTCAAACACTGAGAGTAGGTAAATCGGGGTTTTGGATTGTTTTCTTCTTCTTTTTTTGCAAGTACTGGTTGGGTCGGGTACTCATAAGCTCACTCCCTCGTTGTTAATCAAATTCAATGGCGATCCCAGCTACCTGCTAAGAGATAGACTGTTAATCAAAAAGACAAGAACGGAAATTGTAAAGCCATGTAAGCTTGGTAGGAGGTTACACCGAATGCAAGCATCAGGCAAGAGAGGATTATACAGGACTGCCTCAGTCTCCAAAAAGTCTTGAAGGGCATGGAGTCATAAGTTTCAACAATTCACTCCTTGGGCAACTCAACATTAGGAAAGCTCAAACCCCTGATGGGTATCTTAAGAGTTGGAGGACTAGATCAGAGATACAAAGGAAGTTGGATGAGCGTTGAACTCTCTCCTTCCTCAGCACTTCAGTAATTTTATATAAACAAGATAACAATGTGATCTGGAAATGCACTAAATTCTAGCCTAATGTGTATCTCTCTGATTATGAGTTAGAAGTTAGTCTTGATTAGTGTAGGTTACATAACCTACTCTAAGGAATTATTGTAATTTTTGTAAGGTGATTTTTGTTATGGTCATCTTGTGGGTTAATATGTTTTAGGTTGTTGTTATGGTTGTGTAGGCATGGGGAACAAGTATAGGGTCCCTCATGCTCACATGTTAGGTTTCTTTTGTTATAGATAAGAGGTTGGCACCCTCGCTAATCTCTCGATTGTACATACCATTATTTATTTATAAATTCAATGAATTACCAAAAAAAAACCAAAACAATGCTCTAAATGAAACAGATGAGAAGCAATCTATATGGCCAGAAATTTACTCATTATGGAGCAAATGATAGAATTAGGATAGGAACAAAAGGTTACAAATCACTTTTAATTCTTGATTTTCAACAATATGAGACGCAATTTAGAATATAAATAGCTAGAACCTTAATGCATATGGTATGTTAACTGCTGCTCCTACTTGAAAGCCACTAATGGACTATATTGGCAACAAGAACAAAGATCAGGTTAAGAAAAAACAAATAGAGGTCACTAAAATTTAGTCAATAATTAGACAAATGGAATATTAAGGCATGAATAAGAAAAGCAAACTATAGTGGATCGATGTTTAGAGATGGGTTGAAGCTGACTAGAGGTTGGGTCATAGTTTGGAAGATGGCTAATCAAACCGATTGTGGAAAAATAAAATTTGTGGTTGACAATGGAAATAAATGAGAAATATAAAAATAAACAGAGCACGGAGGAAAGGGAAAAAATTAACCAATATATTTGATACCATGAAAGTTCAAATAAAATAAGTTAAAAGTATAATTTAAATCCTAACATTGTCAGCAGAATACAACTTGAACCCTAACATTTAAAGCATCCAATTTCAACCATAACATTTTCAAAATGTTCAAACAAGATCTAAGTTAATGAAAAATTTAACGGGATTAGATTTTCATCAATTATCACATGAATGCTTAGATAAAAGGATATATTTAAGTTGTAGAGAGCTAGGGAACGGAAAGTGGGAGATTTAAAGGAAGTTCATTTATAAAATATGAAGTAGTGTGGGTGCTTGTGGCTAAAAATGACATTAATAAAAGATGACAGAGATACTTCTACAACATTTTTAATGAGGACAATATCTCTTTAGGAGATCTTAGCACATTCGAGATGTATTATAACTTTACTTATTATCAACAAATAATAAGGGAAGAAATTAAACTAGTTTTAAACGAGATGAAGAGTGGAAGGACAATAGGGCCTGATGAGATAGCTATAGATGTGTGAAAGAGTCCTAGGAAGAGGGTCTTACTTGGCTAGATAAGCTTTTTTATGTGATCCTTAAGTCTGCTAGATTGCCAGATGAGTAAAGACTTAGTATGCTAATTCCTCTATACAAGAATAAAAGGGACATCCAAAGTTATAACAACTATAGAGGCATCAAACTACTTTGTCACACTGTGAAGTTATGACAGAAGATAATTAAGAAGAGATTGAGAAAGGTTGCATAGGAGAATCAGTTTGGCCTATACTAGGAAGGTCCACGACATATGCTTTACGTCTCCTTGGAGGATTAATGGAATATCACAGGGAAAGACATCATAACCTACAAGTGATTTTTATTAACTTAGAAAAGGATTGTAGCAAGGTGCCAAGGAAAATCATGTAGAGGTGTTTAGAAGTTAAAGGAATTTCTATGACCCATATATGAGCTATATTAGAGATATATATGAAAGTATAAAACTAGAGTAAGGATGATAGGAGGAGATACGGAGCATTTTTCTATCGATACTAGGCTATACCAAGGCTGCTTATTGAGGCCCTCTTTGTTTGCAATAGTAACGTTGCATTTGGTTACTATCTCTAGTATGCAGAGACGGAATGAGATAAAAATTTGGAGACGGAACAGAATAAAATTTGAAGACAGTGAGATGCTTGGTTGTGATGAATAGAATAGAAAAAACTGTCTCCATCTCGAGGAAAAAAATGTGTCTGGTTGCAGTGGACAGAACATAAAAATAGTGTCAATGACGAAAATACCCCTGCAGTTTTATATGATTGGAAATATATAATTCATTGATTATTTTAAAACGAATGATTTGTATTAGTAAAAAAGTTAACAAATAATAATAATAACAATAACAATAAGAAATTAATTTCGTATAATAATAATAATGATGATGATGATGATGATAGAAGAAGAAGAGGAAAAAATCAATAATAATAAGGAATTTAATAATCACAATAATAATAAGAAAATTAATTATGAATAATACTGATAATAAAAATAATAATAAGAAAATTAATTTTGTATAATAATAATAATAAGTATAAAATTTATATCAATAATTAATAATAACAGTAATAGCAATAATTAATAATAATAATAATAATTAAAAAATTTATAATAATTATTATTAATAATAACAATAATTAATAATAATAATAAGATAATTAATTTCGTATAATAAAATTCATAATAAAAATAATAACAATAAATAATAATAATAATAATAATAATAATAATAATAATCATCATCATCATATAATTAATTTTATTAGAGTTACAAGTTAATAATAAGATAATTAACTTGTAAGATAGTTAATTTTTAGGTTTCGTATTTCAATAAATATGCCTAATTTCTAATTGTATTTCATTGTAATTAACAAATTACAAATACACTTCAAATAAATATTGATACAATTATAAAATAATCAATGAATTATATCTCCCCAATATATTATACTACAGGGATATTTTCGTTATTAACACTGTTTTTTGTTCTTTCCACTGCAACCAAATACATTTCTGTTCTTAAGACGGAGACAATTTTCTCTATTCTGTCCACCGCAACCAAACACCTCAGTGTCTTCAATTCTTGTTCTGTTCCGTCTCCAATTTTTCGGTTTGTCTCGTCTCTGCATGTTAAAGATGCTAACCAAACGCAGAGTGAAAGTACACATACATAAGTTTCTCTCGAAAAGAAAAAAGAGTCGTATTGCATAAATAAAACGCTCAGGGTAAATTGAACACAGAATAGTGTGGTAATAAAAAAAATCTCAAGGTCTACTAGTATTCCCTTTTCCTTAAGTGCACAACACAATGTAAAACAACACACCATGTTTGGATCTTAGTGGAATTCGAAGCATAATTCTAGTATTCACACTAGCAAATTATCCATGAACGAGATTATACTGAATACTAGAACTAAGGGATTGAAATTTCAACTTCTTGTGCAGATTGACAATAGATTGCAATAATAGTTCGAACTTTAATCCAAAGTTCCATTATGAAAAATTAAAATCTCAAACGCAACTAGCATCCAACTGTCAAGCAGCGGATTACCAAAGTTGTCCTGACAAAATATAGTGCATTTCATCATCTTTTCATATCTTTTGTTAGCAAGACATCCAACTCACTAAGCGAACAGTCAGAAAGTGAAGCACTCGTGAAGGAAGATGTAGCACCCTCTCACCGCCATCCACTAGGATAGGGTCTAGCCTTCATGGTGAGGAGTGGAGAGTTCGGTAGGTAAATATATGTGCTTGCCTCTAGTGTATCCCACTGAACTAGGAAAAGAGCAGCCATACGGGGTACCCCTCTCCAGTTTCTTTGCATCAATTATCCACATGTGAAGCCATATCAAAACATCTCGATGGCTCATTAAATAAGAAGATAAGATGCAAGCCAGAATACTTTGTCGAAAGGGACAGAAGTTATAGTGGGTAATTAAATGCCAGCATTATATAGATTCCTAGCATCAAGCAGAGTCAGGTAATATTCAGTCATCCACTTGTATATTGCATTAACAGCATGCATTACAGAAAGGGCTGACAAATTGAAACAATTCAACAAAATCCTAAGTTCAGGAGTAGAAGGCAATCATACTGTCATCATACTCTCTCTCTCTCTCTCTCTCTCAAATAGCCACCCAAATTCACGTCTGAGTGATAATTCCAGATCCTAGATTGTTTAAAAGGATAAGCAGACATCCAAATATTGAAACACCAATCTCTGAATATGCCTGACTTCAGGCTTCCATGAATGTGAAAGAATGGTCCAGCAACATCGTGTTAAATTTATCTATCACATAATCTCCCCACAAACATCTTAATGGACTCTCCGAAACAGTTCATAGTAGGGGCAAAGGCATGTTTTTACTTCCCTCAAAACTCTGAGGTTAGAGGACATCAGTAGGAAGTTTAACTTATCAACCAAAACCAGGAGGCACATCAGGGTCCTCGTCACTACCGTCACAAGGCTTCATATGATTGAAATCCACAGCAAAGCCTGGTGGCACGCCAAAATCAACATCTTCTGAATCGCTTGTTTTCAGTCCACCCTTCAGTTCTTGCATAGACCCTTCGGAAGGCAAAACTGACTTCAACTCCTCTTTACGTTCACGATTGTTGCTCTGAAGATTATTTCTCTGGGAGAAACCAGGAGGGCCTTTGGGCTCAGTATCAAGCAAGTTATTGTCCACTGCATTAGCTGTGCTCACAAGAGTACCATCACAATCACCTTCAATCTGAAGGTGATTATGCTCTAGAGAAAATGACTTACCCTCATCCTTCGTTTCGGGTTGAACCATCTTTTTGTAGACAGATTTTACTGTTTCTGCAATTTCATCTTTCATGCCATCCCTTGATCTAATTATTTCCCAGACACCATTGGACAGCTGAGTCATCACATCACTCCTGGTTATAGCAAACAAAAAATACATTCACAATGCAATCTAAAACTTATTCATTGTTGTTGTTCTTTAAAGTTTGACAAATATAATTAAATTAAAGTCCACGGATACCAAATCCCCAGTTTGTTCATGGAAACAATACCCTAAAATAATCAATCCACTGAAATCAAGTCCTAGAAATTACAGACTTACAGGACTCTATATTCTTAGAGAAGTTATCACGAGCAGTAGGTATACTTTTAACAGTTGAAACAGCAACAAAAACTTACCCAACTTCATCAAATATGGCATCAGAAAGTTGTCTGGGTTTCATTTTTTCAGCACCTTCTTGATTAAGTGCTGCCGACTGCCTCACGATGGACAAGATGCTCTGTCGTAATTCTTCCTGTTCATTAGAGTTACAGATACACTCGTGACATGAAGATATATCATATAAACATCAAAACAAAGTATCAAGCAAACTTTAATAATACATACAGTAATATGCATCAGTTAATTATTAACATTACTTGAAAACAATAACAATACGAAAGGCTCCGTCAAATTTGCGGTGGTTCAGAAATTTTCCAAGAATTATATGTACGAAAGCTGCTGTACAATGTATAGAATTGGGAATTTCACAAGAACTCGTAGTCGTAGAATAAAAACCAATAAAGCAGAAAGGTTTATTTCAAAATTTTCAGTTTGAAGTCTAGAATCCGTGAGAGACCCATAAGGTTATGGTTCCAATAACATTAATGCTATTACCACTCATAATTTTGATGCGAATCCATTAATTACTTTTACGAATAGAACCAACTCTACTGTTCTCATCTACGTATCAGATACATCATCAACCCTTTGCCGTTCTGTTCCTCTCTTTAAAAAAAAAACAACACAATAACTCGGACTATCATCCAAGGAAACAAAAAACTTGACTGGTACCCACCATTCCAAATCAGCCAAACGGATGTTAAATCCTACGATAGTTCGCAGAATTTCTCGAAAGATTCAACCTTTGAAGTTCTTATCGGCCAATTGATGCAGAAACATGGCAAAAAAACCCAAAAGCAACAGAAAGGAAAGAGAAACAATAAACCGAGAAACAGAGACAGAGTGAGTACTTTCGCTTTGAGTTTGCTAATGATTTTAAGACGGAGGACATCGAAGTCGCCATCGTCCTTGAGTTTGGAGATAACTTCTTCTTTGCTCACTTTTGCCTTCTCCTTCCCAATTTCTATCTGGCCGTTCATGTATATTTTTTCCTTTCACAGTCCTAAATTGAAACTCTGCTTAGCTTGTGTTTGCTTGTATCCCACATTACCTCTCCCTGGAATTTCCATCTTTCATTTTATTTCTCAATTTTATATATATACATCAAGCCTTGGTAACTATTCAATTAATGAAAATTTCATATTTTAAACTCTTTTAATTTTAAATTTTTGTATTAAAATGAAAAGGGTTTTTATTTGAAATTAAAATTTAGAAAATGATTTGATTAACTAATCCTCAAATTTTTATTTATTTAAAAATATAATATAATATAATATTTATTCGTTTAAAAGAATTTTTTATTATTTCTATTTTTTTGTTTTCAGTTTTATTCAAAAAAATTAATTGTTTGAGCTTTGGTTTATGTTTATACTTTTAGTTTCTTCTAGTTTTCAAAATTTATGAAAACTACAAAAAGCTTTTTTTTTTGTTTTTTAAATTTTGATTTCCTATCAACTAAATATATATCACTTAATTAAAATTACGAAAAATTTTATTTTATTTAATAATTTAATTAATTTGTTATTAAATTGAATATAATTAATTTAATAATTATTGATAAAATATAATTAAATTTAAAATATCTCCAAAATATATATTTCAAATAAAAATTTTATTTAATAATTAAAATATATTTAAAATAAATATAAAATTTACATAAAATTTAATTTTAAAATTATTCACTTTAATAAAATAAAAGAATTTTATAAATAATTTATTAATAAATATTATTTAAGAGATTAAAGTAAATTTAATTAAATAAAAATTTTATCTAATATATAATTATTATTAGTAATAAAAATATAATTATATTTGGTTGGATCGGCTGTGCTAGGCCCAGGCCCATCTCTACATGCATACAGCTCATTCACAGGAGTTAGTCTCCCATGCAAACACAATGATCTACATGAAGACCTAAACCTAGCGTCCACGGCATAT
>JANIJF010214568.1:0-10629 GCA_024520955.1 Erythroxylum bequaertii | reverse complement strand
TGACTGAAAAGGGCTTATGCCCTATTTGATTATCGATTCCCGCATATATTGTTTTTTGTTATGTAATGAAAAAAAAAGTATACCGATTTCTGACTAAGCAAGTGCTTTAGCACGCCACTCTTGTGGGGCACGAACTCGGATATCACCATCGATGTCAGGTTCGGGTCGCGCGGGAGTGGGGTGTTACAGAAACGCCAATCCACTCTATCATAAGCTTTAGCCAGATCAATCTTAACAGTCATGCCACCAGAAGAACCCCACTGAAGGAAAGAATGGAGCAATTCCTGGAAAATAATAATATTATCAGTTGCCTTCTTGTCTGGGATGAAGCTCGCCTGAACCGGATTGATAATATCATCAAGGATAGGACGAATTTTGTTAACAATCACCTTTGTAAGGATTTTATAAATGACATTACAAAGGCTAATAGGTCTGAACTGGTGGACTGCAGTGGGATTTTCTTCCTTAGGGATAAGAACAATCAGAGTATCAGCAATTTTAGTAGGGATGGAACTAGTGCGAAAAGCTTGTCTCACCATATTAACCACCGACGGTGAGATATCCTGCCAAAAGGATTGGTAAAAGAGTGGCTGAAGACCATCAGGCCTAGGACTCTCATAAGATTTCATACTCTTAGCAGCAGCATGGACCTCCTCATCAGATATAGGTAGCATTAGCATGTCTTGATAAGACTGAGAAATGGTAGAACTATGAGCTATGTTCTTATTTAAATCGACCTCCTCTACAGAGCAAAAAATATCATTAACGAACAAAAGGACTTCCCCCTTTATGGTATTTAGATCAGAAGACCACTCCCCAGTTCGAAGATGAAGTCTTTCAATGCGATTACGCTTCCTACATGTGAGAGTCGTGGCATAAAAAAACTTAGTAGCTCGATCCCTAACTTGAAGCCATTGAACTCGTGATTTTTGGAACCAAAGCATTTCCTCTTGATTCAAAACTATTCGATATTCCATGTTCAAGGTTTGTTCCAAATCAATGAGAAATTGAGAGTGATGTCTACTGAGATAGTCTTGAATGCCCTTCATCTTGGCTAGTAACAGACGTTTCCTACGAAAAATGTTTCCAAAGACGTTGGAATTAAATTTCTTGGAAGCAGTAACAACCGAACCAATAGCGTCAACCACAGAGTCCTGAAACAGACTCAAAGCATCCCTAACAACTTGAGGATAGTCAGCATGCGAGAGCCAAGCTGCTTGAAAATGAAACGGTCTTCTACTCGGGTCAGGAACAAGGTTATACAGCTTAATAAGAATTAGGTTATGGTTTGAGATTATCCCGAGGAGATGAATAACTGAAGCTTCAGGAAATAGAATTCTCCAAGCATCATTAGAAAAGGCTCAATCAAGCCTTACGTGAGTAGTAAAAACTCGATGACACTTCCTGGCATAAGTAAAAGGCTGGCCCTTGAACTTAAGATCAAGAAGAGCACAAGAGTCCACTTAATCTTGGAATTGAGCCCCTTTATGGTATTGAAACACACCACCCCTCTTCTCACTCGGCTACAGATAGTCATTGAAGTCTCCAAGAACTAGCAAAAGAAGAGAGTCCAAGTCTCAAGTAGATGCTTCCAAAGATCATCTTTGACACTTTCAACAGGACTAGCATAGAGCACAGAATAGACCCAATGCCCGCCCATCAACTAACAAAGTGAGGCACTGGCGATGCACATATAAAATAGAGACCTTAATGATGGTAGAATTCCATAGAGCTGAAATGCCACCCCGGAAAGCCAATTGTATCAACTCTAAAAATAGAATCAAACCCCAAAGCTTTAAACACAACATCCGCTCGCTACTCAGAAACATGAGTTTCCAAAACAACGAATAGAGTTGGTTGATGAAAGCACACAACATCCTTTGTTGCAGCTGGAAACTCTTTCTTTCCTGCTCCGCGGCAATTCCAACTGATAATGTTGTAATCTAACATTAATTAAAATAATAAAAAAAGAAATAGTTGGAAAGTATCATAGTCGACGCGCGACTTATCCTTGCATGCTATTTGCGTCTCCTTGAATAGGAAACCCTGCAATAGTTGCTTCCATGATCGTCTTAGGAATAATCTCTTCCTCCTGCGAAGCTGACACCTCCATGGTCATATGATTATTGTTCCTAAGAAAAGTAAGTGGTGTTGGCGACATTACCCCTTGTGGGGGCATCCCAGGACCTATATCAGGGGGATCGCTAGTATGCTCACTTATAGGAACAACATCCATATTGATAGGATTAGGAGGATGACAATTGATCTTAACAGTAAAAGTTTTCTGCATGACCTGGGCCACTTCCTTAATTAGAGCGTGGTCTATATGTGTGGTTGGACTAGGCTTAGAAGTGATAACCTTACACATCACAAATGGGCCAATAAAAATATCATGATTCTCCCCAATAACGATAGCGCCAGATGTTTTCGGCTTTGATGGGCCTCGAGGCCTAGTCATAATTTGCTTCCCCTTATTTCTGCTCAGTGAACCATCTTTGTTTCTATTACCCGTCTCTAGATTAGAACCCATAGCGAAATCCCCCATCTCCGGACCATGGAAATCTTCCTTACCAGATAAGGCAACAAACCAATTAGAATTTGAGTTATGGACCTTATGGTTGCTCTCCCTGATACCTCCCAGATTTTTGGGTCGGGAAGGCCAGCGCTTTCTATGCTCAGCAATTATCCATTTCCCAAATTTCGGAGATACCTTTTCTTTCCCTCCTAAAGGTCGGCTAGCATCACCAACCATTTGAGCAAGCTGCACGTCACCAATAAAATCACCACCATCTCCATTGTGAGTCGGAGGGGGAGGAGGTGGAGGAGCCAGCAAAGGACAATTTGAGACACCATGACCATAAATACCACATGAGAAGCAAATTGAAGATAGGCCCTCGTACACTACGTTATAGCAATCTCCCTCAAGCCAAAATTTTCCTATAAGCAGCCTAGCAAGATCGACTTCCACACAAACCCTAGCTAACATTGTATTTAGGTCAACCCTGAAAGGCCTCCAATCCTAGAAGCCAAAGCTCGCAAAACATCCTCATCATAATACATTACAGGTAATTCAAGAAACCTAACCCAAGCAAGGGTTTTATCAATAGTGGTTGTGGAAGGCCGAAAATCAGGAGACCATTGACGAATAGTTAAATAGGCACCATGGATTACCTATGGTCCACCACTAATAACTGTGTTCAGATCTTTGTCGTTTGCAAGCTTGATTAAAAAATAGTCCATCCCCAAATCCAAAATGTCCAATTCTCCCTTTGGTGTCCATAGTTGATGAACTCTAGCATACAACACCTTATAAGCCACGTTCTTACCATGAACTTTTACAATAATTAAATCCTTCCAAAGGTACATAAGATCATCCTTTAATCTTTGATCCAGCGTAAACTCAGAGCAAAGAACATCGTCATTTCTAAATCACACCTGCATAGATTTAGCAGCAAGAAGATTGACAGGAGCCCTCTTGGGCTGATCCTTCATCTTTGCAAGCTTACTAAGCAGTTTGTCTTGGAAAGACGGTACATTCTAATTATACCGAAGCGAGGTTGGTGCAATCTTACCGAGAGTAGTGATACCAAGGTTATTGGGGGGTTTGTCTGGGGGCCGGGACTGCCTAGGATTTCTAGAGTTCTCGTCGCTCACAGGATCGCTCATGTCTGAGCTAAAGTGGTTCACACTCTATGACTAGGATTTGCCTTTTTGCGTTTTACTCCTCACTACAATGTAAATAGTTAAGCCCAAGCTTTTTCATTTCTTATAACATGTGTTGCCGCATCAAGCACAGTAAATTAGATACAGTAATCTACTTAACTCAACTTAAAACTAATAAATCAACTTTAATTAATTAAGTTTAGTACCAAATTTGAGTTTGGAAGATTGACTTAAGGTTTGACTTGACCCTTACCTTAAAATAATATTATTTTAAACGACTCAAGTGAATTCAAACTAAATTTCAAACAAGATACAGATGTTTTCAGAGAACAACCCGACCCAAAGGTCGAGCCCGAGCCTAATTAGGCCGAACTCAACCTGATTTATTTTTTATTTTTTAATTGTAAAAATAAAAAACAAATTTATCCCTAATCACATCTAAACCCAAATAAATTTTATTAGATTCATAGGTAACTGCAATCCAATAATATGATTAATCACTTAAACCTCATCATTATACTAAAAATAACAAACTTGTTAAATATTCCTGATAATTTCAAAACAATTAGAGATCTCATAAATAAATGCCAAATGTCTCTAAAACCTACTAGATTAACTTGCAACTTATGCTCCCTCTACATCTCTAATGTATTAAAACTACTTTGAAAATAGACAAATCAAGCTAATGCATAATAATTAAGAAAAATCATTATAAATAAATAAAAAAGCACACCTCCACTATTTTATATGCAAGAAAGTGTAACATGTAGCATAGACCTTATTACGTGTCCCGGATCATTCTTGAAAGGGTTAAAAACGAAGGAAATGCAGAATACCTGATTTCAATTCCAGCTCAGCTTCCAAAGCAGTTTCCTAGATCAAAGCAAACTCCAATCACACCTCCACTATTTTATATGCAAGAAAGTTCACAAGGTTGCACATTTAAACTTCATCTTCCTCTAAATTATCTATTAAGAAATACATAATGTATAATTTTCAATTTTATAAAACACAATAGCACATTAACCACCAATCACAAATCAAGTACACCCTATATTTATTTCATTTTAACACCAAATAATAGGTTCCTGTTAAGATATATAGTATACATCTTTTTATTTAGTTTGACAACTTATTTATTAATTGAACATGTAAAATATTAATTGGATAATGACTTGGATTCAAAAACTATTTAGTAGGAATTATTATGTAGATATGTATTGTAGTTAATGTAAATATCTGTTTCCTTTTTATTAGGAGATTAGGTGCTAAAGTTTAGGAGAGATTTTTGGTTTCTATCTTTTGTGTTTACCGTATATATATGGTTTTGCATCAAAGGAATGAAAGACACAGAAAATTCCCACAATCATTCTATTGATTTTTAAACTATTTGTGATAATCTTCTAGATGTGATAGAGTCCTATCCTTAATTATTGTATATCTTGAAAAGAAGTGTGGTGTATTACGTGAGTGAGAGTTAAAGTGTACTGTTGGAATTTTCAGATGTGTGGCCAAGGGTTTTCGTATGGTTTTCGAGTTTTTTTTTCCGTGGGGTCTTTGTTGTGATAATTGACCGCAATCTTTAGTGCTTTTTTTGGTGGTGCAGCAACGTTCGTGTGAGCTGGGTTTCTTGTGTAACCCAAGATTGTCTGCGAGAGTGTTACACTCTATCGTGAGTTATTGTTATTGGTTGCAAAAACAAAAGATCATCTTGAGTGGATGTTGTGTTTTTGTCTTGGGGTTGTTATCGTTGATGTTTTTCTGGTTGCTCTGAATATTGCTCTTCAATTCTTCAACGTCAATCTTCTGCTGTATATGTTGGCCGCCTTTGTTGATTCATGGATGAAAGTAATGCAGAAAAATCCCAGCAGCTAACTGTAGCAATTTAATTGGTGAGCAACTTTCAGATCTGTCTTGGAAGGAATTGAGTTTATTGGAAAGTTGTTTATCTCTATCTCAAGTGTTTTCACTTTTGTTTCTAGATATTTTAATCACTTGAGTTGTTTATTTAATTGTCTTATATTAAAAGTTGTTTAGAAAAATCCTCTGTTGAGGTTAGTACGAGGCGGTCGTACTAGTGGGTGTGAAATTCTTTCACAAAAAGTGAGGTTGAGAGATAGTGTCAAGGGTTGAGTGGTGTCAGCTTAGTAAAGTCTTGGGTAAATTTATTGTACTTCGGTGAAAGTATTAAGTTGGGTGAGGGCCCCGCAGACGTAGGCAAGGTGTGCCGAACTGCATTACCAAATTTTAGTGTTGATCTGTTTAATTTCGTATCTATTTTTTTGTTTTCGTTTGGTACAGAAAAATTAACAGTTGTTGATGCAGTTATTTTATATTTAGTAACCGACAGATACAGTTACAAGTAACTGCAACAGAACCTTACAAGTAACTGCGGTCAAATCGAAGAGTTTATGAAACTACTACCCTCTACAATTTTTCAGTTTCAATACAATCCAGTGATATATAGCCAATTTTGGCATTGAATGATAAGTCTTGATCAACTACTACACATTACACATCTCACTTTACAACAAACAACAACAACAATAATAATTTATTAAAAAATGTATAAAAATACGAAGTCTTACTCTTATTGTACATGTTTATAATATACAATTTAAAATTTTAATTGCATTCTAGTACTATGCCCATATAAGTCGATCAATGTCCATTCACACTTAGAATTCATACCATAAATTGTTAGAAATGCAAATCCATCCATATAACACGTTTAATCAATTCCCAAAATGATTGCTCCCTAAAAAGCTGGAGGGGGTAGTAGTTTCACAAACTTTCTAACTTTACCGTGGACGTCTCTAGCACAAACGAAAACAAAAGCAATCAAAAATAAAATAATAAAAGCACCAGAAATTTGGTAACGCAGTTCGACACACCTTGCCTACGTCTGCGGGGCCCTCCCTCAAAACTAGTACTTTCACCAAAGTATAATAGATTTACCTAAGGCTTTACTGAGCCAACACTACTCAACCCTTGACACAATCTGTCAACCTCATTTTTCGTGAAAGAATTTTACACCCAATAATACGACCGACTCACGTTAACCTTAACAGAGGATTTTCTCAGTCAATCTTTTAATGAAAGAACAATAAACAAATAACTCAAGTGATCAATCAACTAAGAACAAAACAATAATACACTTGAGATAAAAGAGAAGAATAACTTTCCGAAAGGTTCAACTCCACTGAAATAAATCTGGAAGTCATCGCAACAATAATGGGTTGATTCACATAAATACCAATATGAAGCCACAGTTGCACCGATAACATATTCCCCAACCAAAGTATACGTAGCTTATAAAGAAATCAATTAATAATCATTGAGCCAATGAAGAATGATGCAACCAAGAAATTACGCATATCGTCCAGCTTCAATAACTCCAATTAAACCATATGAAACACTGTAAGTGAATGATACCTGTACCTGAACGGTACACCAATAGAAATCGACGCTACCTGTAAGTGAACGCCACACCAACAGCTCAGCACTTGTTCATGGCCTCCACGTTGTCATTTGAAAAACAAAGGAAAGGTGAATAAATCTGATATGTTTTTTCACAATTCAAATAACGCCCACTGCATTCATTGTCTAGCTCACACCCACGAGATTCACTTCTCGTATAGATGAAGACACACCTACGAAGATTCACTTCTATAGATGAAGACACACCTACGGAGATTCACTTATACTATAAATGAAGACACACCTACAGTGTATACCTATCTCCAACACATGCACAACTTTGAGATATATATATTTTCAAGAAATCAATTAACACCACCTCCCCAGTTAATGCAATACATACAGGATGCACTCATAGGGATGTACACGATACTCCCCTGCAAAATCCCTTTACAAACATGCAAAACCACTTTCCTTTTTCTGCTGTCAACTAAAATCCCGCAATACACAAATCCATTCTCTTCTTTGGGACAAAAAGATGCCAAAAAGCATGACGAATAGTCACGTATATACTTTGAAATCTCCCCCTGAATGGAACATTCACCATAAACATTCTCTTCCCTTTAGGATAAAACATTGTCAAAACTAAGAATGCCTTCAACACAATCAATCTTAGCGATTAAAGAAACATAAAAATCAGTAATAGATTCAACGGAAGAATTACAAGCACGCTAAGATGACAATTTACCACCAGTCGATACATATGCCAACATATCATTACTTAATTACTTCAATTCCATCTTCATGAGATTGATCAAATTCATAAACACAAGCAAATAAAGATGAGTGTTGCTAGTGTAGTGAGAGAGAGAGATACATGAGAGATCTACCCACACTGATGAGAGAGCTGAAAAGTCTTCAGTGGAGCCAAATAAAAGTCACAATATAAACTACTAAAAAGATGAGATGACAATGACAACATAAAAACTAAAGAACTAAGGAAGTCATTTTTTTTACGTTTTGTTTTTTTTCAAACAACACAAAAAATGCTTAAAAAATGTAAAGTACACAGTCCTGTACCCCTTGAAGAAATTTAAACCTAGTCTTATTCCTCTTCATATTATCTTTGTCATCGTTTTTTTTCCTGAAGTAACTGACTTGTCCTTTGTCTAACCAATTTCTTTGAAAGCAGTAACTAACTGTGAAACTGTACAATTTCTTGTTTTTCCTTCACTACGTTTTTATGCATATAATTGGCCCTTTCGAATCCAAGTGTGCTTCAGTATCATAGGCTGCTGCTGGAAATTTAATGAATAGTGTCTAGATTTTTTATTTTGACCCATTTGAAACATCATTTGTAACATCTCTTGTAGCATTTCAGCCTTATGTGTATGATAACTCTGTAAAAATGACACGTGGGTACGAATCTTCGATTCTTTCTCAATGGTTCTTCTTCTCGGACAGAACTGGACATATCATTTTTCTCCTCTTTCATTTTAGAGCACTCACCCTTATAACTAATGCCTTGAAGATCCACTTTAACCTTACCAAATTTCATTAACTTTTCTAGTTTTTTCTGTGCCTATATTCAACATTCTCAATCCATTTTCGGTACTTACTAATTTCATTCTAGCTTCACCAAGCTCATTTAATGTAGAAAACAAATTCTTCTCTAGATCTTGAATGATGTTCTTCATGAAAGAGTTTTCCTCCTTCAACTTCTCATTTTTCTTACATGTTTTGACCCATTCACCATACATTAACTCATAGGCTTCATAAATACCTTCCTTTTTATCATCTGAAGTATTGTCATCACTGTCATAATATGAGATTAAGCTTTGGGTTGAATCGTCTGTGTTTTTCTCAAAATTTCCCGATTTACTAACTTTTTTGTCTTCAGTTACTTCCTTCTCGGTTACTATTAAACAAGTAACTGGACTTTTGCTGTATAAAGAAACTAACGCAGCACTGTTCACAGCTTCTTCTTCACTTCCGGGTTCGTTATCACTCCAGATGCTCATATAGGATTTCCCTTTTCTCTTCTTCAAGATGTTAGCACACTCCGCTTGAACATATCCGAAGTCTTGACACTCATGACATTGAATTCTCTTTACCTTTCTTTCTCCCTTTTGAGTTTTGGCTTGTTATTTGAAGTTCTTGTTCGATGAGCTCCTGCTGCTTTGCTTAAACTCGGGTTTGTCCTTTTTCACTCTCTTAAGCCATTTACTGAACTCTCATGTTAATAGCGCCATATCCTCATTATCGTCGGATTCATCTTCTACATCATTCACGACTTTACCAATCTCGACTTGCAATGCTAATCCTTTCTTTTTCTCTCGATTGTCCCTGAACAAATTCATTTCAAAATTGGTAAGAATTCCAATTACCTTTTATAATGACAAGTCATTAATGTTATAAGTGTTGGGCCCCGTTTCCGAAGCCCAGCAATTGGACCGGAGCCAAAAGCGTGGCTCTACTCATATTAAATTGACTTTGTTTTTGGACGGTTTAAAAGAAAACTTCTAAATCTTCAACTTTCATAAAGATCTCGAAGTGAAATCTGGCCCCTAAAAGAATCAAGAATGGAGTAGAAGGTATAAGATGAACAATGCATAAAAACTAAGATAAAACAATCTAAGACGAAGCGTTCTGGGACGAAGGAAAAACTAAGACGAAACGTTTTAAGACTAAGCAGACTAAGACGGAATGATTCTAAGACAAAGCGTCTTAATTACAAAACTAAGACGGAGCAGAAACTAAGACGAAGCATTTTGAGACAAAACCAAACTAAGACGGAACGATTCTAAGACGAAGCATATTAGTTACAAAACTAAGACGAAGCATAAATTAAGACGAAACGATTCTATGACGAAGCGTCTTAGTTACAAAACTAAGACGGAGCAGAAACTAAGACGAAGGAAAAACTAAGATGAAACATTCTAAGACGAAGAAGAGTCAAACTAAGACGTGACAAAAGTCAAACTAAGACGATGAGTCTTAGGTCCGAAACTAAGACGAAAGAAAACTAATATGAAACATTCTAAGACGAAGCGGAGTCAAACTAAGATGCAAGAAAAATCAAACTAAGATGATGCATCTTAGGTCCGAAACTAAGACGAAACATTCTAAGACGAAGCAGAAACTAAGACGAAGCGTCTTAGCTGCAAACTAAGACGAAGCAGAAACTAAGGCGAAGCATCTTACCTATAAACTAAGACGAAGCAGAAGCTAAGACGAAGCGTCTTAGCTACAAAACTAAGACGAAGCAGAAACTAACACGAAGCATCTTAGCTACAAAACTAAGACAAAGCAGACCCGGTCAAACTAAGACGATAGAAGTCAACCTATGATGATAGAACTAAGACGAAGCATCTTAGGTACCTCAACTAAGACGAAGCAGACCCGATCAAACTAAGACGATAGAAGTCAACCTAAGACGATAGAACTAAGAAGAAGCATCTTAGGTACCAAAACTAAGACAAAGCAGACTAGGTCAAACTAAGACGATAGAAGTAAACCTAAGATGATAACACTAAGACGAAGCGT
>JANIJF010214561.1:0-10630 GCA_024520955.1 Erythroxylum bequaertii | reverse complement strand
AAGGTCTATAAAGGAGAAAGTGAAATTTGAATTAAGTTGGACTTAATTGAGAAGTTTTAGAAACTTAAGTGTCGATATGTTATATTTGATCTTATAAGGATTAATTCATAATTATAATTAAAATTTGACTTTAGTTGTAATTTTAACTCGCCAGGTGAACCTTTGAAATCTAAATTTTGCATAAAGATGTGATCCTTTCTTCTTTCACCTTTTCGTGGAGAATGAATATAGGTTTTCGAAATTTTTAAGTTTTATTACTTTAGTTTTGGTATGTAGTCTTTTGATTGATATATAATGTGCCTATTTTTAACAGATTGATGAACTTCTTGCCCAATCATTCACTGTGAAGTCGACGGATAAAGAAGGGAGAAAGAAATTGAGTCTTTTGTGCATTTCTTGTCTGATATGCTTTCTTCTTTTATGTATCCTGAGCAAAGCAAGATGGAGTCATTAAGGTGAGCTATTGCATAAGATTGGCTTGATATAATCACACATAATTCAAATTGTTGGTTTTAGCTAGAGACTCTGTTGCGGGGATTTTGATATTTTACAGGGAGAACTTGTATCTGATGATTTGGTGGTTGGGATAATTGATGAAGCAGTTAAGAAGCCATCATGTCAAAAGGGTTTCATATTGGATGGCTTTCCACGGACAGTGGTTCAAGCAGAAAAGGTTTATTCTTTCTGTTCTTACCTGGCACTGGCACTTATTTTATTTGATTTACTTTTGAAATCGTTACTTATTCCCACATTTTGTGCAGCTGGACAATATGCTTGAGAAGCAGGGAACTAAAATTGATAAGGTGCTGAACTTTGCAATTGATGATTCCATACTAGAGGAAAGGATTACAGGCCGCTGGATACACCCTTCAAGTGGTCGGAGCTACCATACAAAATTTGCACCACCTAAAGTTCCTGGTGTTGATGATGTAAGTTTGTGCCATTTAAATACGATATAACCTAAATTTAGTCACTAACATACTATTGATGTTTGAATCATAAGCCAGCACTGGATTTGAATGGTGATCTGTTATCTTGTTTGCATGCCTGCAAGGTTTATATACATAATTTTGGCTGATTTGTCTTCTAATTTTCTTGACTGAGAATAGGCTATTCTAGGAATCTACTTTACTTGATAACATAAATTAGCAAGCTTACGACATTTGCTAGTGAACTTGGCATTTTCAAATTTTGTGCTTCTTGGCCTTTCTAATGATTTGATTGCCTTAAAATTTGCATGTTCTTCTTAGGCTCTTACGGAATCCAACACGTGTTTCTTTTACCTTTTATCCCTTTTCTCTGTTTCATTCTGCTTGTCGATGTGCCAATAAAGGTTACAGGAGAGCCTTTGATACAAAGAAAAGATGATACTGCAGAAGTTTTGAAGTCAAGGCTGGAAGCATTTCACAAGCAAACTGAACCAGTAAGTTTTGTATTTATTCCATTTCACTTTGTTATCTCTCTTATACCCAAATGTGGATTATAATAATCTAATTTCATATTATCAGAACCAAATGTTAATGGTAAAACAATTTTGAAGGAGGTTTATCAATTTAAATCCTGCATAATTTAACTTATTAATCAAGTATGTTTTTCTGTTCCCTATATGTATACCTGCACCACAGAAGGACAATGTTTCTCATCTTAGGTACAACCATGAATATAGGACCTTTTTCTTTCTGGTCCTGGCATAGCTTCATTTTGCATTTAATATTGGTTGACAATTGCCTATATCTGTGTTTTTCTTTGTCTTCAGGTCATCGGTTATTATGCCAAGAAAGGTATTATTGCGCAACTTCACGCAGAGAAAGCCCCGAAAGACGTCACTGCCGAGGTTCAGACGGCCCTCTCTTAATGAGAATGGCCAATTGTTTTTGTATTTCCAGATTTAGTCTGCTAAGCTGACAGATCGGCTAGGCAGTATCTATTAATCTCCACCGAGAGAATGAATGCTAGAGAGTGTCATTTTTTACAGAACATTTCTATTACGTGCACGGTAGAAGTGTAACGTCAAATAATTGAAGCAGCATTGCTCAAATATTTTGTTTCTTGGAAGAACACTCAAAAACTTTTGGTTTCTGCAAAATTGTTGGAGATACAGTGCTTGCAGCTGCCAATCAAATGGATGAAGAGGCAAATAAGAATCATGAATTCCTTACCTTTGATTATGGTTGGTCATACTTTCATGATCTGTTGAGATCGGAGATTTTACATCCTATTTAGCTTCTGGAGTAGCCATGACAATATGTAAAACGTTGTCTAACAGGTATCTCAAGGGGGATGAGATGATAAGATATTATGGTCTAATTAATCAATTCTTGTTTTATTAAATTTTATTTATATATTTATATAGAATTAATATAAATGTGCGGATCAAATTAAGCAGAATAGGGTTGGAACATCCGAGAATGAGAGCTGTTGTGACATTCCGTTCAACCATAATTCTTCTGAGAGCTGTTGCTGTTGTGACATTCCCTTCAACCATAATTCTTCTGTCTACTTAGTGCAACGACTTATGGGGTGAGTTGCACACAACTCGAGGGTTTTTCGTGAAAATCAACGTTAAGACGGCGTTTTTAGTGGATCAACCATGGACTGCTTATGATAAAAACTTTGGGGCTTTTCGGGCCTTTTTAGGTGTTTGTTTTGACCCCATCAGGACCTAAACCCTGGTATTTCGGGCTGCCCTGGAATTAGTTCCTTCCTGCTCTCAAGTCATTATAAATGGTTTCTCACATGGGGTCTGACACGGAGTTGCACATGACTCTTTAAACTAATCAACACGTGAACGGTACTAGGATTAGTGGAGCTCGTCAATGTCATCAGGCGATCCACCTGTTAGACTTTGTTTTGATTTCTGTTAATTTCAAGCAATAGTACAGTTGCAATTCAATATAGAAAACAATCGAACACCTACCAACTCTCCCCCACCAAACACACTGCACACTTGAAAAGGTTGCACCTGCAAACTTTTCTTTACATGGATAAATTATTTCCCATTTCATGTACTTTTATTCTTTACTAGCTTGCCAAGATCGAGATGAGTTAGTTTAACTTCTTAAATCAATCTAGATAAGCTAGTTCCATCAGCAAGTTGTGTAGCTTCTTCATTTCGGGGACTCCCATGTCCTTTACATATGTTTTTGCTGAATTGTTTGCAGCATCAATCAATTTTGTTGGTGTCCTTTTAAAGAAATACCAAACGCCGTACTAGTTTTGCTCGGGGAACTTTCTTTCCCTTCATTGCTTTTGATCCTTATTCCTTTTCTCGTTACGTACTGTGTAGACTGCTGTGTTGATTCCAAAGAGAAACAATGCCGGCAGGTGTGAACTGACGAGACAAAAAGATGGGTTTGCGAGTCATACTCTAAATCTCGACTTGCAAAATCGATGGCTTTCTTCTGCTATTGAAGTCTTGCCATGTTCTGTATTTGGTGTTAGACAATTACGAAAACACTGATTCATAGTTTTGATTGTAAGAAGAAAAGGTATCCAAGTTTTTGACTTTAGGGAGAGTGAGTGGAAGGGAAAAGTAGTGGGGGCAAAATGAAGTTGATTCCAAGAGAAGTGGATAAACTAGAACTCCACAACGCTGGATATCTTGCTCAGAAGCGCCTTGCTCGTGGGCTAACGCTTAATTACCCTGAAGCAGTAGCTCTAATAGCTACTCAGGTTCGTCTCAAGTCTACTTATTCTTTACTTCCCGCCTTTTCCGTGATGCCCTTTGACTATAGGTTTCAGATTCATATCAAAGTTTAAATGATATTTTACGTATATGGTTGTTTAACTTGCACATTGTTTTCCTTCTCTCTATTATAAGAAAGTAACGCCTTCACTTGAATATGATAATTCTTTTTCTTCACTTTGTAGATTTTAGAGTTTGTTCGCGATGGTGATAAGACCGTGGCTGACTTGATGGACATTGGGAAACAATTATTGGGAAGGTATTATCTGAAATCTGAATCATGGGTTCTATCATTTCAATATGAAGTTAGACAAAGGTGCTGTTTCATGTAATAGGTAACGGTTGTCGCTTTGCTAGTTGGAGATAGCGTTTATATAAGTTATCACTGAGCTTCAGGACTTCCTATTGTTTGCTAACATTACCGCACCACATTATTAGAATCTTTAGTTGCTGCCATTTAGGGCGAGGTTGTGCATTGTGATACTAAGGTTTATTTTCGATTCATTCCTTTCTGAAAAGTTTCTTCTAACTCTGTCTTCTTTTGCCAACAGGAGACAAGTTCTCGCAGCTGTTCCACATCTTCTGGACTTTGTACAGGTATAAGCTTCATCAAGTTTATAGTTTGGATTAGTTACCATCAATTAATTATCTGCAAAATAAGATAGGCTAGTGGAGACCTTATGGTTTCTGAATCCAGTAGGTCAAAGCATATTGGAAAATTATAAATTGCTGGGTTTCTGAAGGCACTTGTGAGGCTTGTTTGATACACTTTTATTCCAGATACTTCCGTTTTCCAGCTTTACTAAAGTCGTTAGTTGTAGGTTGAAGGGACATTTCCAGATGGGACTAAGTTAATTACAGTTCATGAACCTATTGCATGTGAAAATGGAAATATGGAGCTAGCACTACATGGCTCTTTTCTTCCAGGTAAGGGTTGGAAATACATTCTTATGGGACATGTAGTGCTTCCTTTCTTTATTTTTGGTCTTGGGAAGATGTTGAAAGTCTGAGTCAAAAACTGCAATTCTTGAAATCTGTGGTCATCATTTCTCCAGTTTTAGGCAGGATTCTTTTCTGCTTATATTTGCCAATACCTGTTAGATCTATGAAGATGTCCAAATATTATCTCATATTGGTAATTCCCCAGCCCTCCTGTTCTTTCTTGTTACCCTTGTTTCTCACGTAATTACTTGCAAGCAATAAAAAACTGTTTGTAAGGCATAGTGGTTCTTTCAGGTATTGATTATATCTATTTAAGGAATGACCTGAATAATGTTGACACAAAAGATTCCAAAGCTCTTATGCTCTAGAAATATAAGCAAAATTAGTAAATTACAGAATTATGAAAATCACCTGGAAAGGGATATTAATTTTTCAGCCTGAAAAGTTTGCCTGGATGCTATATATTTTAGACTTTAAAGTTTACTGCACAATACATACTCTATTCTCATGTTTTGATGTGCGCGTAGAATTATTGGTGAGCGTCCTTCATTTAACATGTACTGAGTAATTAGTAATATTAACTTCTTCATCTAGTGTATGATGATAACATTGAACAAAAATAGTACTTTGCAGTTCCTTCCCTTGACATGTTTCCTGAATTAGAAGATAATGAAATTCCTGGTGGGATAACTTATACCTGTGGTGATATTACACTTAATTCTGGAAGAAAAGCAGTAATCCTCAAAGTAGTTAGTATTGGAGACAGGCCAATTCAGGTGTGCAACCAAACTATCTGTTTCTTCCATTGATATCTATTTCCTTTATGGAAATAACAAGGTAATGGAATTCTACTGCTTCTATTCTAATTTCCAACTACTCTTTCAGGTCGGCAGCCACTATCATTTTATTGAAGTGAACCCTTCTTTAATTTTTGACCGAATGAAGGCATATGGCATGCGCCTGAACATACCAGCAGGGACTGCTGTACGATTTGAGGTTGAAAATTCTACTATTTTTGATACATAAATTTCTACTTTAATCAGCTTCTACACTTTGAAGTTTTGCTCATTTATTTAATCAAAGTAAAAGTTCGCTTAATCTTTAGTCATTGTATTGGTGTCATGTAAGCTGTTCCTTTTATTTGTTTGAAAATGTGATTCAGGTTACTTGTTGATGCTTATATTAAAAGTTGTATTACTTTAACAGCCAGGGGAATGTAAAAGTGTTGTACTTGTAAGCATTGGGGGTAAAAAGGTGATTAGAGGTGGAAACGGTATCGTTGATGGTCCTGTTGATTATAACAATAGCACAGCAGTACTGGAAGCAATTAACTCAAGAGGATTTGGAAATCGAGAAGAAGCAAATGCAAGGTTTACAATTTTTGACTCGGCAGTTTCTTGCTTCTGTTCTTTCTTATATTTTGCACTATTAGCAAAATTTGTTGATCAAGCTTAGTTAGACAAACTGATCAGTGATTAAGAAAAGCATTTTATCTATTGCAGTGAAGGTGTAGCTGGGGATGATTATGCTTTTACAACAAAAATGTCTCGAGAAGCATATGGTAACATGTATGGCCCAACTACTGGTGACAAATTCAGGCTTGGAGATACCAACCTGTATGCTGAGATTGAAAGAGATTTTGTTGTTTATGGAGATGAATGTGTCTTTGGAGGTGGTAAAGTTATAAGAGATGGAATGGGCCAGTCATCGGGAAATCTACCAGATGCCTCTCTAGATACTATTATAACAAACGCTGTAATAATAGATTATACTGGGGTTTACAAGGCAGATATTGGTATAAAAGGTGGTCTTATTATTGCCATTGGAAAAGGTGGAAATCCAGATATCATGAATCAAGTGCATGTTGATATGACCATTGGGGTAAAAGATTATCACCTCTCTATCCAAATGAAGTTTTGAAATGCAAACTTATTATGTTTTAATGGGATGTATTTACACTGCCCTTCTCTTCTTTTGTTTTTAACTGGGTTAACAAAGAGATTATGTTTACCATTTAGGTTAACACTGAGGTGATTGCGGGAGAAGGAATGATCTTGACTGCAGGGGCCATAGACTGTCATGTACACTTTATATGCCCTCAGTTGGTATATGAGGCAATATCAAGTGGTATGCTACTTTAGCTGGAAATACTTGAACATTCATAAATACATTGCATGATGAAGCTTTGTTACTGACTTCACCTGAGGCTTGCTGATATACATGAAATTTAAGTTCTGGTTGTGCAGTAGCGCAGAATAAAATGTTTGGCTTTGTGAAAGAAAATCTTACAATGTTCCTAGTCAAAATCTTGTTGATGCAAAAGAACTTAAAGCATATAGAAGAAATAAAAGAGTAAAGATTAGTCAACCACAAGTCCTAATTTGGTGGGATGAGGATTGGGAATTGAGTTGACATAAAAAATAAGGCTGAAATTCATATTGCATTAGGATTTCTTATTAGATAGAAGTAGTAGTATTATATTATTCTATTTTAGATATGTTATCCTAGTTGAATAGGACTTATAGAATTTCCATTATAGTAGGATTTAAATTAGAAATCCTTTTCCTACTAGAATAAGGATTCTAAGAACACTATATATATGTACTCAGTCTTTCATTAAGGAGAAGCAATCTGGAATTTTTCTATAACTTGAGAGTTTTCAATTAGAAGGTGTGATGCTTTCTTCTAAGAGCGATTTTTAGACTTTAGAAGTGATTCCTAGTTTCCCACCTTCCATTCTTTGTGTTCTTTCCTCAAATTCCAGCAACCCTAACTCAAATTCCAGCCCTCTTAAACCTACATTCTAGCCATCTCAAACCTATATTCTAACCATATTAAACCCTAAAATCCTAAGCCTAAAATTCCAGCAATCAAACCTTAAATTCCTAGCTTTACAAAATCTAAAAATTCTGCATTCCTAGCTAAAATTCAACCTTGAAACCTAATACTCCAGTAGCCTAATATCTTCCACACTTCCTAATTTTGTGCTTTTAACTAGTTCATAATACCTCTATTTGTCCTACATCAGTTTGGTATCAGAGCATTGGTTCACAATGGCGACACATAGTGGAAGGGCATATAGAGGAGTATTCAGCGACTGGGAGCGAGATGAGATACTTCTACGAGTTATAGAAAGATTGGATCTTACTGATCCTCGATCACAAGGTGCTTAAAAGAACTAGCCCAGAAATCTACTAGACAACAAACTACACTTGATGGTGAGGGAGGAGAAAGTGAAATCCAAGACGAAGAGGCTGACACTTGTCAACAACGAATGGGATTAGGAGATCAATGCCTACCGAGAGATCTAAGACAGAAATCAACCAGCAACACATGGAGAGCACATGCGAGCCTTAAGAGGCCACGAAAGAGTTGAAACACGGAACAAACTTGATGGCATTACTAAGAATGTTCGTGTTGAAGCCCCCGATTTTGCAGGAAAGATGGACCCACGCCTATTCTTGGACTGGATAGCAATAATGGAAGGTTCTTTGACTGGTACCACATGTCAGAAGATCGAAAAGTTCGATTTGCAAAGATGAAGCTAGTTGGATACGCTAAAATCTGGTGGAGATCGGTAGAGGATAGACTTTGAAAAACAGGCCAGCTACAAATTGTTGATTGGGAAGAGATGAAGTTGAAGTTATCAGAGAAATACTTACCATTTCATTATCAGGAAGATCTGCAAGATCAACTCATGACCCTTAAACAAGGGATTATGTTCGTAACTGAGTATACATAAATATTTGACAAACTCTCTATTCGATGTGAAGGGATGGAGTCAAAACGACAACTTATATCTCACTACAAAAATGGCTTAAGGGTAGAAATTCGCAAGGAGCTGATAATGCAAAGGATTTATAGCCTTGGAGATGCCTATCACTTGGCTTTAAGAGCTGAACAATACTTGGGACTACAAGCTAAAAAGCTTCAAAGTCAAGTCGGGGAGTTTGGCGTGAAGAGAACTATGATAGGGCAAAACTTTAAACCAGCACCTAATGCATCAAAATCTGCACCACCAAACAACTACAAAACTTCTCAAGGAGCTAAATTTAAAGGCAAAGCCATAGCTGAGACTGGGATGAAAGGAGGCAGCAATGACAAGGAGTGCTTTCGATGCAATGGAAGGGGTCACTTTGCTTATGAATGTCTTACTAAAGCTTTGCATGTGATGGGAGAAGAAGGAACGAAGCTGGAGAGGAGTTGGAAGGAGACTCTAATGATGAACTAGATAGTCCTACAAATCTTAATGTAGTGAGACGAATACTTACAACCCCCAAAGTAGAAGAACAAGAAGAATGGCTTCGTACTATTATTTTCTTTACTCAAGTTAGATGCGGAGATAAAGTATGCAAGCTTATGATTGATGGAGGAAGCAGTATGAACGTGGTATCAGAGAACATGGTGAAGCGATTGAATTTACTCACGGAGAAACATCCAAATCCCTACAAAGTTGCTTGGATAGATGATAGTACTATACCAGTTACGTGAAGGTGTTTGGTGTCTTTCAAATTAGGAATATACGAGAACTCTGTTTGGTGTGATGTCATTCCTATGAAAGTATCCCACATGTTACTTGGGCGACCATGGCTTTATGATTGAGATGTGTAGGACTTCGGAGAAGCTAACACCTATCATTTTATATTCCATGGAAAGAAGATAGTTTTGAAGCCCATGAAGGTGGACAAGGTAGAAAAACATAACCAGGTGGATTCTTTGGCAAACTCTAAAGCTGAAACAATTGAACAACAAGTTCAAACACTTAAAGAGCAAGCTGAAGCACTTGAACTGGAGGTCGAAACACCTAAACAACAGGCTGAAACCCCTGAACAACAAATCAAAAAACAAGGACAATAGGCAGAAACAACAAGGCAACAGGCGAAAAGAATCGGACAGCAAGCTAATATAATAGAACAGGGGTTGAAAAGATTAACCAACAGTTACTAAGAGTTTTGAAGCTTGATAGTTCAAAACTTGATGATATCATTAGTGTTGTTGATAAAGATTGTGTTGTAGTGGCTGATGAAGGAGAAGTAGATTTGAATGAAGATACGAAATTAACACAATATAGGAATACAGGAGAAGCTATGAGGGCACTTGTAAAGTTAGAATTCAACAACAACAAAAAATTAAAGGATCTGACTACAAGAAGCAACAATAGGAATGTTCTTGATGCCTATGTTATAGAGAAGTCATGTGGTTTAGTTATGAAACCATTTGCAAATAAATTGGTCAAGACTTATGATATTGTCCACACTGCTAAACTATTCTTCAAAGAGTTTGTATGTCTCTATTGATTACCTTTAACCATCGTCTCTGATTGTGACGTAAAGTTTGAGCTATTTTTGGAGAACTTTATGGAAAACATTGAGCACTAAGCTTCAATTTTCAAGTTCTTTCCATCCACAAACCGATGGACAAATGAAGGTGGTAAATAGAAGCTTGGGAGACTTGTTAAGATGTTTGGTTGGAGACAACGTGAAAAGTTGTGACCTAATTCTTCCTATGGCAGAATTTGCATACAACAGTTCTATTAATAATTCGACTGGTAACATCCCTTTTGAGATAGTTTCAGGAGTTCAACTAAGGAAGCCAGTTGATCTGGTTCCTTTACCACAAACAAGAGTTAGTGTTGAAGCTGAAGGTTTTGCAAAGCACACGAGGGACATCTTCATTGAGATACGACGAAAGATAACTACCAGTAACTTGTCTTATAAAGAACTTGCTGATCAACATCGTTGATTAATGGAATTCAACGAAGGGGATATGGTGATGACTAGGATTAGTCCAGAGCGTTTTCAGAAAGGAAAATATAAGAAGCTTCATTCATGGAATGCTGGACCTTATAAGATCATCAAAAAGATAAGTGCTAATGCTTATGTTTTCGAATTACCAAGTGACATAATAATAAGTCCTATTTTTAATGTTGCGGATTTAACTATTCATCATGGACAAGATGATGAGCAATCTCTTACTGTAGCCGTAAGAATTCCAATTATTCCC
>JANIJF010214537.1:0-10634 GCA_024520955.1 Erythroxylum bequaertii | reverse complement strand
GATCTATCCTCTAGAAACACATCTGTCGCTCTAAAGAAGATTCTTAAATGAAGAAGCTTCATCAAAACCCATATCAATAAAGTAGTGAGAAATGGGATGAACACTCAATTTTGGGATGACAGATGGTCTTCTTATTTGCAATACTAAGCTCAATGTTTTGAAAAACCTTATTCCAGACAATATGATTCTATCAAATACAATTTTGTGAAAGATGAGATCATCTTGAGAATAAATTATAATAATTGGTAGATGCATTTCAATAATGTGGAGTTAAAGAACAATACAGAGGATAAGAATTGGTGGTGTCTTAGTACAAATGGGAATTTTAACAACACATCATAAGGAAGCTTTTCAATCGATTTCTAGGAATATCTCTTGGTATAAAATAGTATAATGCAAATATAATCTTGCTAGAGCTACAAAAACCTTATGGAGAGCCATTGTTGATAGAATAAGCAGGTTTAACTACTTGAAAAACTAGTGTAGCCTTTGTAAAATCTAGTTAGAGAGCTCCTTATACATGTATTTCCAATTTAATTCACATGTGCTGCTTAGAAAACAATCTTTAAAAATGTGCAATGAGTAACCTAACAAAGAATTGGCAACAAATCATAACGGAGTGTGAACTTGCAACATGTTAGGAAAAAGTACAGATGGTGTTACTATATAGCACTATCTTATTTCGTCCTATATAAATAGGATGAAAGGAACAAACATATCTTCCATAACACTGAAAGAAGCTATGAACTTTTCATAACTGAACTTGTTAATCCCATTAGGATTCATATAGCTAATTTTTGTAACAAATTTGCACTAGATTCAAATTACATTAGTAGCTAGTGATGTAGTTATTTTCTATTGTATGTTTTTGCAAATGTCACTATACTTAGCAACCTATTTACTTTATCTTGTTAAACCTTCTCTTATTGAAAATATGTTTTAAGACATTTTGAATGTCAGCCTTTTATGGCTTAATTCAATTTTCTTTTTTAAAAAAAGTCAATTTATTCTTTGAACACTCATCATTGCAGTTAATTTTTATATGTTCTTAATAGTAGTTAACTAGAGTAAAAAACAATTAAATTAAACCCTAGTTACCAAATAAACTCACAATAACTCTAAATATTCAATCGGGTAGCCTCTTAAATGATTTAGAAAGATCAGTAAACTGTAATAACACAAACACAAGTATTAGCTTTCAATTCATTTAGTTATTTTCCCTAAGATCTAAGAACTCTAGCATAGAAATTCACTAAATCCTAGATACTTTATAGATTATGCATATTAAAAATTATGGATTTAATATCTAATTTAGTTATACATCCAAATAATAAACTAGTAGGCTTCCTAGCAATCAAGTGACAATTATGGAAAATAATCATAAAAGAACATATAATACTCAAAATAAAATAAAAATAAAAAATAAAATACCATGATATAATACATCTTAAGTGATTGAACCCAATTTTTCTATATTATTTAGTGATATTTTTATGATTTTTGTTATACTTTTCAGCTATTTTTGTTAGATATTGTGCTTAATTTAGCTTAAGAGTGCTTGTTTTCAATTAATGTAGTTTGAGGGTAAAATTGTCATAATTAGTTATTAATTGCACTCGCTTGGTTTCTAAAGCAACTGATATTGCAAACTATTGCTTTTCATTGCAGGACACTCAAGAAGTAGAGCCAAGAGTGAAGACCAAGAAATTACAGCACACAAGATCAACAACATTATCACTAGCAGATTTTGCCGCAACAAAGAAAATGTTTCGCCGCGGCAAAACTAGGGAATATTACCAAAAAGCTCAAGGAAAATGTTCGCCATGACAAAGTCACTCCTTCGCCGCGGCGAAACCTTTGGACTAGCAACACAAAATTGAACCATTTTTGGAAATTTCACTTACCATTCATGAAAACTGACACGAATACCCATTTAGAAAACCCTATTTTGGGATAAGTGACAGAAGGACTCAAGAGGGACAACCTCCATCTCGTCATATCTAATCCTTCTCTCATCTAACCCAAATTTCTCCATTTTTCCACTGTCAAAACCTCCACCAAGGGTAACTCAGATTCATTTCCAATTGTGAAGCTTCCGAGTGCAATACGTGGCTAGGAGTTTCTTTTCCTCTTGAAGATGTAGCAATGGATGGAGTTCAATAAGCTTTAAATGGTAGTAGTTCAATCCATGGTTCAGCTATGAGTTTATAAATTCCTAAGTTTAGGATTTGCAATTTGTAGTTGAGCTACTTGATAATAGTTTTAATCAAATGTTGGATATTCATTATATATAGTTTGGATTGGTTTACGTAAAACTTTGAGCTTAAATATATGAAGTTTCATATAAGTATATTTGTAATCTTTTTTATTCTCTCTTATCATGCATGGTTATTTTTGATATTGAGTTGATTGTGGATTTCATTTGACCCATTGCATTAGCTGATCCTACTACACACACTAAGAGCACTTAACAGGATCTTAAGAAATGGAGTCCCATTGATTAAGATCCTGGACTTAAAGAGTACTTTAAGTTTTACCATTTTGAAGCTTAGTGATTTCTACTCCCACAAAAATCAATTTCGAACTATGATAGCCAGAGATCACTTTCAAGAGGATGCTATCACTGTTTAATCTCCTGTTTTTCATTCTTTCATTTTCTATATTCCTAAAATCTAAAAAAATACATTTTACAATTCAATTTAGTTCAATTAATGATATCAAAAATCAAAACCCCCCATTTTCCCAATTAGCTTGCATAGCATGGCATATAGGTTAACTTAGGTCCATTCATTTTAGGTTCTGATTAAGTGAACGACCTAAGGTTGTACCCTATAGTTCAATCCTTGGATTATTTTGATTTAAACTCCAAGGGCTTTACGATTAGGTTCGAATCAAATGGAGCTATTGTCAGGGAACCAAGAAATTGGTTCTCTAGGTTAACTTCTGTCATTTTGCTGCTAAGTGGGGTTAAGAGCCTTTTTAGATTGCATTGTAGATAGTTTAGCTTCATACTTGTCAATAGTATAGGTTTTCATTTTGCATGGCATCAAAATTTTTGGAAATACAAACAAAGATACTGATTTTCTTCATTTTTCTTGCTTAGCATTTTACATCTACATAGCTCAAAATCCTGCATACTGCTTTTTGTGAACTTTCACCGTGGCCAACTCCTTGTTTCGCCGCGGCTAGCTTGTAGGATTTTACGAGGATTCCTATCGGGACATTTTCTTCGGGGCCAACTCCTAGCTTCACTGCGACTAACTTTCCTACACAGCTTTGAAAATTTCTTTACCTGTGCATACATACTTTCACACACCCATACACTTGCATCCATCACATTTCATCTTTTTACTTGACTTTGTGTGCTTGCAAGTCAATTTTGTTCAACTTTATTCTATTTTGAATTTTCCCTTACATGCCCCAGAAAACCAAACTCCTACCCTTCAACCCTGAAATTGTGAGAAGTTTGAGAAAACTTAGAAAGGAGAAGAGAATAGAAGGGACAAGCAAGGTAGTTGTTCAAAAGAAGAATATCTCAGTGGAGTCGAGCCTGACAAGCAGTGAGAGTGAATCATTCGAAGGTGAGATAATGGCTGAAAACCCAGCTAATCTGCAAAACCATAACCTTAATGCTAACCAACCTAGGAATGGTGATAATGGAGGTAATGGGGAGCAGGAGTGAGTTAGTAAGAACAATGGCAACCATAGAAGGAGGATCATTAGGGAAGCTACTACCTCTGATGTGAATTATGATCCTTTTACTATTGCTTGCCCTAATTTTGATGTGAATTTTGAGATTAAAGGATTCGTTATTAACTCTCTTCCTAAATTTCAAGGTTTGGAAGGAGAAGATCCCTACATTCAGTTGCAATCGCTATCCATGATTTGCCAGAACATGAAACCGGTGGGCGCTTCTCTAGATCAAGTGCTATGGAAAGATTTTCATCTATCCTTGGAGGGTAAAGCAAGGCAGTGGTACATGAGCCTTCCGAGACACTTGGCGAATGCCTACCACAACTGGGGAAATTTGAGAAAGGCATTCTTAGAGAAGTACTTTCCTGCCTCCAGAACTTTATCAATGAGAAAAGAGATTTACTTTGCATGACAAGACTTTGATGAGTCCATTTACGATTATTGGAGCCATTTTCTGGATCTATTTTCAAGATGCCCTCACTATTAAACACCAGACGAGTAGTTGGTGCAGTACTTCTATGATGGGCTAAAGAATCAAGACAAGGGTATGTTGGATGCAACCTTAGGAGGTTCACTGATAGACCTCACCGCTGAGGAGGCATGGGATCTGATTAAGAAAATGGCTCTGAATCACTAGCAGTACAGCGCTAGGGACACTTGAGGAGTACATGAGTTGGGAGCTTCAACAGTGCACTCTAGAAGAATGGAAAGTCTTGAGTCTAAGGTTGACTCTTTAGAGAGTAAAATGACTACTCAACTATCCCTCATTACTTTAGAGTTGAAAAATATAGGTGTGCATCGTCCCCCAACCCCTATGGATCTTACTGCACCTAGTTGCGAAACTTGTGGTTCTGTGGTGCTTATTTCTAGTTTTTGTCCCAATTATTATGAAGAGGTATCTGCTATCTATCAGGGTTGGCCAAATCAGAAGTAGGACCCTTATTCTAATACATATAACGAGGGACGGAAACCAAACCCTCGACTTGGTTAGAGAAATGAAGAAAGTAAACCTCCAAACAGATTTCAACGAGGTGGAGGGGTTGGTCCATCTACTAACCAGTTCCAAAACCAACAGCAAGCTTTAACTGTTCCACAAAAGGAAAACACAAATCAACTCTTGCATAATATGATGGCATTGATGAAGGAGGAGAGGACTTCTAATGATAACCAGTTCAATTCCCTAGATTCTCTTATTCATCAAGACTATTTAAGAATGCTTCCAGATTCAATGACCTAGAGAAAAGAATGGAACAGTGGGAGACAAAGACTAAAAACATCAACTCCTATGTCACTCAGCTATCCAATAACATAAGTGAGCAACAAGCTAGGAGCAGTGGCATTATTCCCTCAAACACTGTTATAAACCCTAAAGGTTTGAATGCCATCACTCTTCAAAGTGGGAAGCAAGTGAAGTTCAGTGATCAGGATGCAGAAGTAGTTGAGAAGGAGATTGAATGTGACGAGTTACCTCCCACACCTGCAAGGGTAAAGAATTCTGAAAGCTCTAAGGAGAGAGCATTATTAGTTGAAAAGGAGTCCACATTTTTAAATAGCAAAGAAACAAAATCTAAGAGCAACCATAAGCAAACAACAAAAAGGGAGCGTGTTGATTCAAGCAAGCATGGTGCCAATAAAGCCAATAGTAAGGAGGTAAAGATCTAGAATCTCCCTTTGAATTCATCATATATTTCAAAATCAATTACAGAAGATTAATGGGTTAGTGATTCAGTAGGTGAAACAAACAATGTTCATCTTTCATTGTCATAACATCCTTTGAGCCTAATCTTGGTAGAACACAATGTAGAAGCAGTGAACGTAGAACCCTAGCTTTCGGAACAAGGGTTAAAGAATTCTTCACTTTTAGATCACTACTTCCATATAGTTGTCAATTAATGTGCATTCCATCTATGCAACCTTGAGTAATCCATCTTGTATTATTAAACAGCTTTGCTCCAATACTAAAACATCCATTGACCCTCTTGATAGTATCTTATGTAACGATAACTTTCAATCCATCTACCAGTGATACTAAGGTGTCGTCTACCACCTTTGCATTCTTCAAAAAGTCATATATCTCATACAAATAGACCTTCTCACGAACATTGAAGAAATTTCTTCAGCTAATTGCTTCAATTTTTGGTTCAATGTCCATCTAATTTTTCGTTACTATTTACTTGAAAACTTATGACTTTTTATCTTCTTCTTGTACTAATCGTCTGGGTCATGACGTGTTAGACGAATGGTAATTCAACATTACCATATTCAAGTTCCATCTAATTTCCTTGAATCTATCTCCACACAAAGGTTTAGTGAAGATATCTGCCTATTGTTCTCAACAAATTATAGACTAATGATTCTTCTCTGTACATAGTCTCGTATAAAATGATGTTTAAATTCAATATGCTTTGCCCTCAAGTGTTGTATTGGATTCTTTGATAGATTTGTAGCACTTGTATTGTCACAAAAGATTGGAATTTGATCTTCTTGTATGTAGTAATCTTCTAACTGATACTTAATCCATAACGTCTGTGAACAACAACTTGCAGCTGACATATATTTAGCTTTTGCAGTAGATAGAGCAATTGAGCTTTGCCTCTTGCTTGACCAAGAAATTAGATTATGACCAAGAAAGTGACAACCGCCAATTGTACTCTTCCTATCAATCCTATCTCCAACATAATTAGCTCCACAGTAGCCAATTAATCTGAAATCTTTACCTTTCTCATACATCAAACAAAGATCAGTAGAACCTGCCAAGTATCTCAATATTCTTTTAACAGCAATATAATGAGATTCTCTAGGATCTGCTTGAAATCTTGCATAAAAATAAACATTAAAAACTATATCAACTTTGCTTGCAGTTAGGTAAAGTAAAGAACTAATAATTCCTCTGAAAAGGGTTTGATCAATCTTCTTACCAGCTTCGTCCTTAGATAAGAGGATTGAAGGATGCATAGGAGTTGACATAGGTTTGACGCTCCATTTTATATTTGACTAACAATTCTTTGCTATATTTTTTTATGAATAAAAATCTTTTCTTCGGTTTGTTTAATTATTAATCCAAGAAAGAATTTCACTTCACCCATCATACTCATTTCAAATTCACTTTTCATTTCAAAACTAGAACATAAATTATTAGACGTTATACCAAAAATAATATCATCTACATATATTTGTACAACTATAAAATCATTTTTAATATGTTTTCTAAACAAAGTCTTATCTACTTATCATCTAATAAAGTCATTTCTAATCAAAAACGAACTCAGAAAATCATACCAAGCACGAGGTGCTTGTTTTAATCCACACAAAGCTTTATTAAATCTATAGACATAGTCTGGTTTATCAGTATCTTCAAAACCAGGGGGTGCTTTACATAAACTTCTTCATCTATAAAACCATTCGAAAAGGAACTTTTCACATCCATTTGAAACAATTTTATATCATGACAAACAGCATATGCAAGCAAAATCCTAATAGCTTCTAGTCTAGCTACAGGAGCATAGGTTTCATTATAGTCTGTTCCTTCTTGTTGATTATATAGCCTTGAGCTACTAATCTAGCTTTGTTACGGTTTACTCTTCCAGATTCATCTAGTTTATTTTTAAATACCTATCTAGTTCCTATGATAGACTTCTTGGGTGACCTAGAAACTAAAGATCAAACTTTGTTCCTTGTAAATTGATTTAACTCCTCTTGCATGGCTAAAATCCAAGCTTCATCAATTTTCTTAGATTCTAATTCAGAAACAAAAGCTACATTTGCCTCTCTTCTAAATTTAGACTTAGTTCTCACTCCTTCTGAAGTTTTGCCTATAATTAGGTTTTCAAGGCGAGAAGATTTATACTTCCAGTCTTTTCTAAGACTAAAGTTTCCAGGAATATCTTCTACCTTATCAGGTGGAACATCTGGTGGTGACATGTCTAGGTTATCAAATAAGGGAGTAGATAGAGTTTCATCATCAGAATCATCTCTTCTATCTGGATGAGAATCATCATCAAACTTAACATGTATAGATTCTTCAACAGATTTAGAAACAAGATTATAAACTCTATAAGCTCTAGAAGACATCGAATATCCTAGAAAATTTCCTGAATTGATCTTATAATCAAATTTATCCAATTTATCTTTTGTATTCAATATAGTGCATTTGCAACCAAAAGGATGGAAGTAAGAAATATTTGGCTTTCTTCCTTTCCATAACTCATATGAAGTTTTATTTAAAATAGGTCACAAAAATACTCTATTTTGAATATAACAAGTTGTATTTACAGCTTCTGCCTAGAAATACTTAGGAAGATTCATTTCACATAGCATAATCCTTGTCATTTCCTGAATCATCCCGTTCTTTCTTTCTACAACTCCATTCTGTTGTGGAGTTCTAGGAGCAGAGAAATTATGAAAAATTCCATTCTCTTCACAAAACATTCTGAATTTTTCATATTCAAATTCTCCACCATGATCACTCCTAATTCTAGCGATATAAATTCTTTTTTATTTTGTAACATTTGGGATAGAGCTTTAAAGCACTTAAGAGATTCATCTTTATGTGATAAAAACAATATCCAATAAAATCTAGTGAAGTCATCAACAATTACGAGACCATACTTCTTTTCGCCAAGACTTAATGTTCTGGTTGGATCAAACAAATCTATATATAACGACTCTAGAGGTTTAGACGAAGTTACGATATTTTTAGAAGAAAAAGATGTTTTAATTTGTTTTCCTTTTTGACATCTCTCACAAAAGAAATCTTTGTTAAAACTTATTTTTGGTAATCCTCCTACCACATGATGTCTAACCAACTTGGAAATCTGTTTAAAACTAACATGACCTAGCTTAAAACATGAAATATTTTGAATTTTCAAATCATCTAAGTTAATCTTATAGAGATTGTTTTGTCTTTTGGCAGAAAAGAATACAGAACCATCCTTGTTTTTAACTACACAAGAATTTTGATTAAAGGATACTTCAAAGCCATAATCTGTTGGCCCCTGATTTTTTTTTATTCGACTAAGCATGATTAAATGTTTTTGGGGTCTAGTAAGATTTATATGTGTTAGAATTAATTGGCATGTTAGTGTTAATGAGGTTATGTGGCATAAGTGACTAAATTGAAGTGTTAGAACTGATAAGTTGTGTTAAGGGCATTTTAGGCATGTCACTTAAGCATTTAAGTTCCTAGGCTTATAAGTAAGGGTAGGTTGGACTTTTTGGCTTCATAAATGGTATAAAAGGGAAGAAATAAGGCTTGGCTTGCAAAGGAAGAGAGGGAAAACGAAAATTGAGAGAAGAGAGGAGAGAGAGGGTCGTAGGGAGGAAAGAAAAGAAAGAAAGAAGAGCTTGATTAGGTTTTGATTTTTCTAAGTCTTCAAGAGGATGTTTTGTAGGACCTCGGCCTCTCGGGCCTTGCGTCCACAGGGCCTCGCGCCCACCCGCTTGCAGATATTGTTGGCTTTGGGCCTCGACCTCTAGGGCCTTGCACCCGCACGATTTTGCTTTTCCCCTTTTGACCTGTAGGGAAAGGATGAAAAGTTTCCATAGGACTTCCCAGGAGGTCACCCATCCTAGTACTACTTTGGCCCTAGCACGTTTAACTTCGGAGTTCTGATGGGATCCGGTGCATTAGGGCATGGAAAATGCATCTACAAGGGAGAGGTTTCCACATCCTTATAAGGCATGCTTCATTCTCCTCTCCAGTCAATATGGGATGCCTATGGCGCATCCTCCCCCCCTCAGGAGGGCCAAACGTCCTCGCTGGCACATTGCTCTAGTGCTGGCTCTGATACCAATCCAATTATCTCCAATATTCTTTTGAGTTCTTTTTTTCCTGAATTTTTTTCCATAAGAATCCCATAATTCTCTATAATTTTGAAAATAAATCCTAAAATCACCAAAATTCAAAAATATCACAATTCCACTAGCCCGTAAAATTTCCAAAGTAAAAGCACTCATAATTCTCCAAAAATTCTAAAACACAAATACACTCTCCAAATCAATCTTCAATACACAAAAACCACAATTTTCAATAATAATCACCTTTATTTACATTTATACCCGGAATTATTCATGAATGCATGTACATTTATTTTCATCTGCAAAATTTTTTACTATTCATGTATATGTACATGTCATATTATGTATGAGCATGAAAATACTTGTCTAAGCTCTCATTGGTTACTCATATTTACTATTCAAACCTTCCCGTAGGTAACGGGATATTACAACTCTCCCCTCCTTAAAGAAATTTCGTCCTCGAAATTCTTACTTATTTGCTCGAACAGTGGGGATATTGTTTCCTCTGTCTCCCATTTAACTATCATCACTCAAATACTTTCTTCCACTTGAATAAAGTTAATGGAATCACTCGGTATGTCAATCACTTATTCATCATTTTCTTTCTTAACTAGTTCCTCAATATATATATATATCTCAGATTATTCACCATTTTCACTTCATGTGCTGACAATACATCTGACAATTAATATCTCTTGGCATACTCACATATCACACATTATGAATCTAAAACATCCTTTTATCAGTAACACTATCTCATAATAATTTCATGCAGACCAATTCATATCGGGCTTAGTCTATCCTTTTTCCTAATCTGAGCACATCTTGTACTCAATGTGAGCACACCTTGACAAGGTGACACTCTCAGAGACAATTCATCTTTTTCATTTCTCATCGGTGTCAAAACACTTAACTTTCAAATCTTTCTCAATATATTCCATAACTTCGACGGTCAATTTGAACTATACATTAATCTCATATTCCTATGAACTCCAAAAATATAAACTTTAAGCAAGTCTCCACAGTCAAGACTATTGGTAACTTAAACTTATAATCACTTGGCTCTAAATTCTTAGCCATCAAATGCTCTTTCGATGCATTCCCACTAGGACATATAGCTTCGATTGTTTCTTGTGTTTTCTCTA
>JANIJF010214474.1:0-10651 GCA_024520955.1 Erythroxylum bequaertii | reverse complement strand
AGTGAGATTGCCGTGCAAAGGGTGTGGGGAGAAACTTCGGGTGAAAGTTCGAGCCTCAAAGGTGACCTTTGTAACACAAGGGATGGTGTAACTGGTGTGGCTTGCCTCTGATGTGTAGGAAAAAAAACAAAGTCGCATCCAATCTAAACTGAATTGGTTAATTAATCGAGATTCGAATAAGGTTCAAATAGCATCTTTTTTAAAATATAAAAAAAAGATTGAGTGTATTATGATCTTTTTCAGACTCTCACAAAATAGAGAATTCTACATTGAGTTTGTTGATATTATTTTATTTAAAAATAAATTTTGACCTATTTCAAACTAAACCAAATTTCAAACTTTTCAAACTTATTTAAAAATTGAGTTTAGGTTTTCAAAACCTAAATAATGAAACATTTTTTAGTTCACCTGTTGTTATCTATGCTAATGTATCCGACTAATTCTATCATTTATATTTAGAATTAGGTTAGACAAACTCTAACCCAACTGAAAAATTTATATTTAAGATCGAATCAAATTTCATTATTTTTATTTGAAAATTTTGAGTTTTGAATCGATCTAAGCCAAGCAGCCTATCCTTAGCTTGAAGCATGAAAATTTTAAAGAAAAAGGCTCGAGTCGGACTCAAAACCTAATAAACTTTAACCGAACTTGTTAATTTTGATTGGATCAGGTTTGGTCCTAGTCAAAATATTATCTTTAACAAAGGCATAGCAAATTTTTAAATACTAGTTAAAGCAAGTTTATTATTTGAATATGATTCTCTGCTTGATTAATTATTCAAATTATATAACTTATGAGTTATTGCCAATATTTTTAAATTGGACTGAAAGGTAAATTAGTAAAATAAAAGATTTAATATTTAAAATTTTAACTTATATTAGATCGTTATAAATTTAGTTGAAAATTGAATAAAAATGAATAATTTGAAATATGTTTAAAGGATTGTTAAAGTAAATTATCTTAAAAAATTATAAATCAAACTAAAATATTAACCAGTTTAAAACTTTTACGATTAAATCGGTTAAATCGATTCAGTTTTTTAATTATTAGCTATTACGATACCTCAATTATTAAGAAATGCAAAACATATGGTTTGCTATTCTGTATCTTTACGTGAAAATTGGACTACTAAAGGTATGTCATCAACAGATGTCAAATATGTATCGTTATTGATAAGTTACTTTGTGGGCGGCTTTATTTTTCTATATTTGGTCTAGACTTCAACTTTTTTTATACATGATCTTAATCTTTGACCAATTTTCAATTGTTTATATTACTTAAAAAGTATTGGTTTAGCCAGATTCTTAGGAGGTTGAACGTTGCTATTCGGGTCCATGATTCTATGTGGCTTTGGTCGCTGATTACCTGCAAAAACAAGTAATAGCTCGCCGGGGGTTTGTTCCCGGGAGGCCCCTCTGACGATCAAGTTAATATTTTTAAAGAGTTTCGGTTGCTGAAAATAGAGAAGAAGCTAGGGTTGTAATCTCTTACCTCTATCATGGTAGAATAGTACCTTATATATGCCGTGGATGTTAGGTTTAGGTCTTCACGTAGATCATTGTGTTTGCATGGGAGACTAACTCCTGTGAATAGGCCGTGGATGCATGGATTGAACGTCCTGGGCCTGGGCCTAGCACAGCCGACCCAACCACAGTGTAATAATGGAATTAATAAATTTATTCGGATTATTATGTAATTTAGTGGTCTCTATTTATTATATTATTATCATTATTATTATTAAGTTTCTTATTGATATTATGTTGGATCCCGTTTCCGAAATCCAACTACTTAATCCGAAACCCTCATACTTATACCTGATTCCTTACAATCTCCTCTTGCTCTGATACCATAAATGTTGTGACCCGATCCTGGAACCGGATCCCAACCGGAAAAGCGGAATCAAAAGTGAACGAAAGGACGAAAACAAAGCGAAGCGGAAGACACTTGCGGAAACGAAAAGTGAAACCAAAGCGAAGATATCGGATCAAACTGAAACGGAAACGGAAGCAAACAGAAACAAAAGCGACGACGAACGGAAATCAAATCGGACACAAGTGAACGAACGAACGAAAACAAAGCGAATCGAAACAAAAACGGAATGGACAAATCGAAGTACCGACATCCGATGACATACACTTAAGAAAACTATCGCGCCGCGCTGGAAACCCTAAGACTAATCCGATATGAAATTGGTATAAATTTTTTTTCTTCTTTTTTCTTATTCCATTTATTCAAACTCAAATCTTATTCAAAATCATACAAAAACCATACAATTTTTCCTATGCCACACTTTTCCATATCCTCAATTTACTCGATTTCTCGAAATCAAGTACATCTTAATCTCATATTCAATACACTCATACCAACTTATGTCTCCGATAACAAAAATCGGGCAGCATAACGACTGTATTTGTAACAACCCAAAAACCTGCAAATAACAAAACACACTTCTAATATTCCAGAACGAAACACCAATTCCTCAGACCTCCTGTCCGGAACCCAAATCACAAGCCACAAATCTATACCTAAACACTCCAATCAGTCTCAAATCAATATCCATAATCAGAAACAATGCATGTTCATGATTTTCCCGGCCCAAATCCAAGATTTCAGTCACAAAAATCCGTCGAAAAATTAGAAATCTAACGGCACCGAAATTACTCAATTCGGGCCTCGATCAGTTCAAAAATAATTAAAACAGTGACCAGACAACGATAAACCGGACCCACGTTATTTTCCGGCCCAAAAATTCCCAATTTCACGGAAAATGAATTAAATATTATACGAATCCGATGCCTCAAGAATCAGGTCAAGCGGACGTCGGATGGAAAAGATATGGGCACAAGAAGCTCAAAATATAAAAAAAAAAAAAAAGAAAACCCATGTCGCACTCGCGAGTCGTCGCCCCCGCGAGCCGTTAACCAAACACTCATCTCGCGATTGCGAGTACCTTCGTTCAATCCTTCCCTTTTTCCCAATTTCCAACCGAAATTCAATCATCCATAACTATTTGTACACAATTCAGAAAATTACAAACCATATGTCGTTGGAAAGGTTATGAAAAACTCTACAAGTTTCATGTAGACCATACAAAGCAATTTCACCCCTAAGGGTGTCAAAAATCCAATCAATGGTTCTGTCCAGTCAATGAGTTCCAGAACAGTACAGTAGTTTCCAAAATCCATAACTTTTCAGTTCCTTGGTCCAAAATTACCAAATAAATACCAATTGAAAGTTCAACACAATACCTACAACTTTCATGAACAATATAAAATCAAATTCAATTGCTAACTAGGTCAAATAATTCAGTGAATGAGTCTGCCCCTTGAAACACCTGAACTGAACAGTCATTTTCTAACAAGCATAACTCCTTGCACAAATGTCAAAAAAATGCATACTTTATACCCATGGAAAGATCAAACACAATACTACACTTCTCATGAAGAGCTTAACAGCCAATTCCATCAATAACAAGCTCAAAACAGTCATGCTAGTGACTGCCCTGATCAGCAGTCATTAACCTAACTTAGGTTCAGTTTTTGAAAATTCATTACTCCCAAATCTGATATCCAAAAATAACATGCTATATACCATTTTCAAGATAATTGCTTCTTCTACAACTTTCCAGAAGATCATTTGTGCCAATTCAAATCACAAAAATCTCTAAATTTGTTTCTAATCACAATGTTCATAAAACCTACACTTAAGGCTAGGTTTCACCAAAATGCACAAAACCAGTCAAGATTCAACAGTTCATATCTCCCAATATACAGATAGAAAAATTGAAAAATCAGTGGCAATGGAAAGCTAACAAGATAGGATTTAACTTTCCTTAAGACGGGAAGGTGTCTAGGAGTTCCTATTCCGGTGGGAGAGATTGACTGGAAGGTTGATGCTTATGTTCTAGATTTAGGAGGAATGGATGTGATTTTTAGGGTTGCTTAGTTACAAACTTTGGGGAAGGTCATCGTGGATTGGAAAGAGATGACTATGTAATTCCAACATAAAGGAAAAAGGGTGCAATTATGTGGCAAGGCAGAACTCAAGGCAACACCGAGAAGAATAAGTGTGTACCCTGAAGATTCGGTATCTTTACACAGTCTCCTTGCAATCTTAAGTGGAAATTTCTTATCAGCTGAAGGAGTAGCTTTAGTGGGGGAGCAACAGGTTTAGCTCAACAGAAAAGAAGAAGAAGAGTTAAGTCGAGTGTTGAACCAATTTTCAGAGGTATTCCAAGAGGCTAAAGGTTTAGCTCCTCACCGAAATCACTCTCATTCTATTGTCTTGTAGCAGGGACAAGGTCCTATTAGTGTGGGACCATATAAGTATCCACACCATCATAAAGACAAGATTGAAAGACAAGTGCACCAAATGTTATTGACGGGCATCATTCGTCTCAATTCTAGTGCTTATTCCAATCTGGTAATCTTATTTAAGAAGAAAGATGCCTTATGGTGCATGTGTGTTGATTATAGAGCACTAAATAGGGTCACCGTGCCAAACAAGTATCTTATTCCAGTGGTGGATGAACTATTAGATGAGTTGTATGGTGCGAATTTTTCTCTAAACTAGATCTCAAATCTGGATATCATCAAATTGGAGTTAAAAAAGAGGACATCCATAAAACGACTTTCCAAACACATGATGGCCACTATGAATTCCTAGTGATGCCATTCAGATTGACCAACGCACTAGCCAAATTTCAGTTAGTAATGAATGATATTTTCAGACCTTTCCTTAGGAGGTTTGTGCTAGTTTTTTTATGACATTCTCATATATAGTGCTGATTGGAATACATATCTTCTGCACTTATCGAATGTCTTGGAGGTCTTAAAAGAAAAACATTTCATGGTTAACAAGCAGAAATGTAGTTTTGGAAGGAGCACAGTGGAGTATTTAGGTCATGTTATTTCGGAACAAAAGGTAGCGGTGGATCTAGCCAAAGTTTCAAGTGTTGTGAATTGTCCTGTTCCTCAAAATGTGAAGGGAGTGAGGGGATTCCTAGGGTTGACAGGTTACTACCAAAAATTCATTATGAATTATGGTAAAATAGCTAAACCTCCCACGGATCTAACAAAGAAGGAAGGGTTTCATTGGAACTCAGTAGCTTTGGAGTCCTTTGAAGCTTTTAAAAGGGCTTTGACTATATCTCCAGTATTAGCTCTACTAGAATCTTCTCAATCTTTTGAAGTGGAATGTGATGCTTCGGGGAAAGGGGTAGGTGTGGTTTTGATGCAGAATCGTAGCACAATTGCATGCTTCAGCAAAGCCTTATCTGAAGGAAATCTCTCTAAATTGACTTATGAGAAGGAACTAATGGCATTAGTGTTAGAAGTACATCATTAGCGCCATTATCTTTTGAGCAGACCATTTGTGGTTTATTCAGACCAAAAAAGCCTTTCCCATTTACTGTAACAAAGGGTGTCCACTACTGACCGACAATGTTGGACGGCTAAGCTTTTGGGTTATCATTTTAAGGTCATCTACAAACCAGGTCCAAAAAACAAAGCTGCTGATGCTTTGTCATGAGTACATGAAGAAGGGGAATTAAAGAGCATTGTTTCTTATCCATTACGGGCTGATGGCCGAACCCTCCAACAATAGGTGGATCAAAACCCTACCTTAGGTGGTATTATAAAAGATTTACAACAAAATACGACTTCTAGACCAAGTTTTCTATGGCATCAAGGACTTCTCTTGTACAAAGGAAGGTTAGTGATTTTTGCTCAATCCACCTTCATTCCTTTACTCCTAAACGAGTTCCATGCTTCTCCTATCAGAGGCCATTCAGGCTTTCTACACACCTATAGAAGAATTACAAGCAATCTTTATTGGATTGGTATGAAGAAATCCATTCAAGACTTTGTCAAGTCTTGTGATACATATAAAAGGCAAAAATATACTGCCACATCTCCTGGGGATCTACTGCAACCTTTGACAATTCCCAACCAGATTTGGGAAGACATCTCAATGACTTCATCACGGGACTTCCTAGATCTAAAGGGTATGAAGCCGTGCGGATAGGCTTTCTAAATATGGCCATTTCATTATATTAAAACATCCTTCTAAAAATGTGGCTGAAGTGTTTGTGAAAGAAGTGGTATGTCTACATGGAGTTTCGTTATCGATCATAAGTGATTGTGATCCTTTGTTTGTGAGTTATTTTTGGAGGGAATTGTTTCGACTGTAGGGTACGGTGCTTAAAATGAGCTCCTTTTATCATATGGAGACGGATGGACAAACCGAAGTTCTCAATAGATGTTTAGAGACTTACTTAAGGTGTTTTTGCATATGAACAACCTAAGCATTGGTCCTATTGGAATTTATGGGCAGAACTATGGTACAATACCACCTTCCATGTATCTACGGGTTCAACTTCTTTTGTTTTATGGGAGGAAACCTCCAACCTTAGTTAGGTATTTTCAAGGAGAAACTAAAGTGGAAGCAGTAGTTAGAGAGCTAGTGGACAAAGATGAGGCACTACATTAGTTCAAGTATAATTTGCATAGAGCATAAGATCAGATGAAGAAATATTCAGATAGGAAAAGAAATCCACTCTCTTTCCAAATAAGAGAATGGGTATTTCTTAAACTCTACGCCTACAAACAACTTAAGGTGGCCGACGCATTAATCAAAAACTAGAAGCAAGGTATTTTGACCCCTTCTAGATTCTGGAAAATATGGACCAATATCATATAAACTCAAACTTCCTTTACATTCTAGAGTTCATCCAGTGTTTCATGTGTCTCAACTCAAGAAGGTTGTGGGAAACTACACGGTTGAGAGAAACTTGCTGGAGGGAATGGAAGTGGAATTGGAAAATGTTGTTGAACCATAAACTGTCTTAGCCAGCAAAGTAATTACCAAGGCAGGACACACGACACGCCAATGGTTAGTTCCATGAAAGGGCAAACCAATGGAGAATGTTACATGGTAGGACGAATTTTTCATTCGCAGTAAATTTTCTCATTATAGCCTTAAGGATAAGGCTGCTCTTATAGAAGGGAGCAATGTTAGGACCAATAATAGGAACATAGAGAAGCCTAGAAAATGGAGAGTATACTCGAGGAGAAAGAAAGAGGGGGCTGAGAGGAATGAGTGAATTAGTTATAGTTAGTTAGTAGTGAAGGGCCGAATGGGCACACGGGGGAAATATAACATAATGTACGAGGAGGGGGAGTAGGCAGTAAAGAGAAAGAGAAGAATAATTCTATAGACAGAGAGAATTTGCATTCTCTCTGAGGAGCTATATTCAGCTATGGAAGAATAGGTGTTCAATAGAAGTATCTTATAATAGCAGTAGTGATCTCGGATTATACTGAATAATATACACTATCTCTAGCATATTAAGGTAGAGTCCTATTAACATTAGTAGAAAATGACAGACATGAACCTAAATTTACTAGATAGGAAAAATATAGGCTGCGTCCAAAGTTGAAAACAACTGGCAAATGGTTAAGTGTTATTAAACCTATGATCCTACTAATAGGGGTAAAAAACAGCCACAGAAGAGATAAACAATAGTGCTAAAAGCACTGCAATCCATATTTTCCCTAATATGGGTCAACGAAACAAAATTGTTCATAGAATATTCAAACATGATGCCTACAACTTTATCCACTAAGAACCCAAAGCTCTGAACATTAGGAAACCAAAGATATTCCTTTGATGGGACAACTATATGACTATACCATGAACAATCCAACCAAGTCACATTCTTGGATCGGCAATGTTGAAGACAAACTATTTGTCTGACGAACAGGAGAATTAATAAGTAACTTACAGTAATAGTATACACAAGGAAATTTAGCAGATAACAAGTTACAATACATGCAAATGAGAAAAGGAGATCCAATTTATTCTGTTTGATTGAGTACTTAAACAAAAAAATTAGAGAGAGAGAGAGAGTGTGTAGGCAAGACATACTTATCTAATGAAAATAGTGAGGCTCAGTGAAGTAGCAATAAATCCAATTTAAAATGTACAATGCTCAGTATGCACTGGACTGCATTAAGATGGCAGCAATAGATGAGTAAGGAAATATCCAGTTTCTCATGTATTCAGCGAACAATATATGCAGAATGGTTTAAACAAAACCTCATAAAACTAAAACATTTCAAATTTGGCAAATGAATTCCAACATTTCTTGTCTCATTTTATAGCATGTGGTCTAGAAAAGTAAGGAGGACTTGAACATAGCCTTATGTGTTAATTTACAAAAGTCAGATGGTACACAAAATTGGAATCATTGAAAAAACTAAGAACAAGTCATACTTTGAGGCATAAAGAACTGCTTACTACTTCAAATACAAGATGAAAAAGAAAATACGTCAACCGTTTAACATACCTAGTACTAACAACCAACAGTAGAGATTGCACAAATCGTATAAAGCAAAAATGACTCACCCAAGAAGAAATACATATTGCCCTATTATTTGTCAATATTTCTTGTTCTCTCTAATAATACAAGCTTAGGAAGTACGACAACTACTTCTAGGAATATGGAGATTGTCCACATGACCTGATAAATATTTCATGAAGCATGTAAGAAACATAAAGGAAGGAAAAAAACCACAGCTAACTTCTCTAGAGAAAGCTAATGGAAGATTGACAAGAGGCCAGGTTACTCGATCTTGGAACTTAGCAGTCAAGTCAACTGCAAAGATAGGGAGTATAAATAAACCTCTAAATTTCTCGTGAATAAGAAGAGCCAAGAGTAGGAAATAATGATGGAAGGTGTCTTGACCTGTGATCTAGCTTATATTGAAAAAGAGCTCCCTAAAAAATCAAATTCATTATAGTATTGTAGAGAGATACATAATTAGCAAATATATCGAAATAAAAAAAATGTCATAGAGTTCCTGATGCAACTCACCAAGGCAATGGAGACTCAAGGATGCCAATGGGTCCAATTACAAGGTCACGCTCCAACAAGCTTAAGGGACAATTTCAGATTTATGCACAAGCTTCTGTGTGTGTACATTGGAGGCACCAAACCAAGAGGCCTAACACTTAGCCAATTTTCACAAGCACAAGTCTAATCAATGGGCTTGGGCTTATTTTATCTTGTAAAGGGCATGTGGACTTCTTTTGGGCTTTGTCATGGGTTGATTTGTGTTAAATGTGCATGTGCTTCATAAAACAAGTCATGTGCATGTTTTATTTTAAGGAATTAAGTGTGTGGGCCTAGTTTAAAAATCCAATCCACCCCTCTTAAGTTAGCCTTCTATTTTTCTTGTTTCCTTATCCTATTGGGACTAAGATTAGTCAATTTTAATTAGTTTTGAAGCCCAAATTTATGTGGGATTTGTTCTTGGGTAGATTTGTTTCAAGAAAGCCTTTCTTGATGTTTTGGGCTTTCTTTAGGGCTTTTAGGTTATCTTTGTTAGGGTTTGTATTGCACAAAGGTATTTAAACCCTTGCTTTATGCGTGAACTAGAAGATTAGGACGTTAATAAAAATTGGAAAGCATTCTTCAAGAGAGAATTTGAATTATTGCTTATTTTACCTTAAAGATTGATTCAACTTATCAAGTAAGTTCTAACTTGTGACGTTAATTCAATTCTTGCAATCTTTATACTCTTTGTTACCAATTCATTGTTTTGGGGGTGAAGGGTCTTGTTAGATTGATAGATTTTAGGTTTGGGAACAATCATTAAAACGGAGGTGATTTGGACATTGACTCTAGGTTATTGTCATATCATCTTTGGTATCAGAGCCTAGGTTTTAAATTCAATCTTTATCTTTAATTTTTGTTTGTTCTTGATTATTATAGTTAGTTCATCATTCAAATTTGAAAAAAAAACAAGATTGATCAAGAATTCATCCAAATTGGGAATCTTTGTGTATTTGAGTTGATTTGCTTGCAAGATCCATCAAGATTGCTAATTCTTGCATCAAGACTCATCTTTATAATTCAAGGTTCACTCTATTAAGTCAAGAATTCTTTAATTTCGTTTCTTTATTATTCAAGATTCTTCAAAAACACATCCTTAATTCAAGAAATTCATCAAGACTTGTTTTCTTGCAGCAAGAAGTTTCAAGATTTACTTTCTCAAAAACGTGTGTCTTTGATATAATTACTTATCTCTTAATTCTTAGGTTATTGGGGCATATTTGAGCGTTCTTGTCAATTCAAGTTTAGGGTTGAGTTTAATTTCTAGTTTTGTCTTTTCTTGCACTCTTTGGTTGTTTTTATTGTTTGCTGTCCATTTTGTTTCCATTACACTTGAATTGAGTAATCTTCTTTCATATTGCTCAGTTGGCACCAAAAATCACTCACATACGTTTTCTCCATCTAGTATGTGTTTATTTTCGTCTTTCTTGCTATCTTTACATTAAATTGCATCTAGTTTTGTGTTTTTCTTCCTTTTTTTAGGTATCCTTTGTTTTTTTCCTTTTGAATTAAGTTAGTGTTGTGCTTATTTGGTTAGTAATGATTGATCTAGACAAGTAAAATTGTGTTAGAATCTAGAGTGGTAAAAGGCAAAAGTGTGTAACCTCATTTGAGGGTAAAAGCCATCTTCTTGAGTGAAACACGAGGGTATCCATTTTGATTTAGAGAGAAACACGTGAGGGAGTGTGAGGAGCTGTTCTAATGTGTTTTTGTAGGTTTTACATCATGACCCATTCAAAGGATAGTAAAGGT
>JANIJF010214387.1:0-10666 GCA_024520955.1 Erythroxylum bequaertii | reverse complement strand
TTGTTTGGATAGTTGACCCTTACCACTTATAAACTTTTTAACATCTTCATGTCTAGGCAATATGGAACACTCTAACACTCCCCCTCAAGTGCAACTGGGACTGGACATCCAGTTGTCACTTGAAATATACGCAGTGGAAACCAGATCGGGCCGCTGGGAATGAACATCCAGACGGACAACCGGGAAATTAATAATCCGGGTCAAATCTGCTCTGATACCATATTAAATTTTTAATATGGGTAGAGTGTAAAGCCCATTAATAAGAATTGGGTTTGGGTCAACTATTGTCCAAATAACTAGAACTAGTTGTTTGGATAGTTGACCCTTACCACTTCTAAGCATTTTAACATCTTCATGTCTAGGTAATATGGGACACTCTAACAATTAATAGTGGGACTATGGGTTTAAGAAAACATGGGTTTCTTTGTAAGCCGATATAAGGCTATTAAGCGGATTGAATAAATATTCCTACCTTTTATTTTTGTTGAAAAAGTATCAGTTCACTCTTAAATTATTATTTTATTTATTGAGCTTGTAGTGGTTTCATTTTAACATTTGGTATTAGAACCTGCACAATGAATGTTCTTCAAGTAGTTCGAGGGAAAGGAAATTCAATAACCAAAACTACAATACATGGGCAACGTGTATGATGTCTTATTTGGAAGGCCAAGATATTTGGGAGATCGTCAACGAAACTGATGTTACACAACCAGAGGTAGAGGATGGCAATGGAACTTTGCGAAGGTGGAAGGTTAAAGCAAGCAAGGCAATGTTTACTCTCAAGACAACAATTGAAGAAGATGTATTGGAGCATATTCGAGATGCCAAAATGCCAAAGGAATCTTGGGATACACTTGCTGCACTTTTCTCTAAGGAGAATGATGCAAGGCTGCAACTTTTAGTGAATGAGATATTATCAGCAGCTCAACGTGACATGACAATTGCCCCGTACATCCATAAAGTAAAGTCGATATGTCACGAAATTTCCAAGTTGGATCCAACAGCTTCAATTGGGGAAACCAGGATAAAAAGAATAATTATCCATAGTTTGAGACCTGAATATAGAGGATTTGTTGCTTTAGTACAGGGATGGTCAAATCAATTGTCATTTGTTGAGTTTGAAATTTTGCTTGCTAGTCTAGAAGCCATGGGTAAGCAACAGCTGGAGTCTTATTGAAGGGTGAAGAAGAAATGCTCTCCGTTAACAAAAGCAAAGGGAACTCCAAACAACATATTGTTATTGGATCTAAAAGCAATAATGACAAGGTGAAAATTCATCGAGGTGATGGAAGTTCTCGCTTGAAGGGAGCTCCGAAAACTCACAACAGTAATAGAAGATTTGAAGGGAAGTGTTACAATTGTGGGAAAAAGGGTTATACGGTGAAAGATTACTAGTCCAAGAAAAAGTACATGGAAAGCAATGTTGCTACTTCCAATGTAAAGGAGAAAAGTGAAGATGATTGAGATGCTGAGCACTTTTTGCTATAAAAGAGGAGGAGTTAGCACTTACAGCAATAATATCTGGATTAATTGATCATGAGAATGACTAGATTGTTGATTCGGGTTGTGTAAATCATATGATGGCTGATAAACAAAAATAGCAAAACTTAATAAAGTACAAAGGAAGTCATGTTGTGGTGACAACCAATGATTCAAGGTTACCAATAGCTCAGAGTGGTAAGACAATAGTTTATCCTCAACAAGGTGCCAACCAAATGTCCCTTCAAAATGTCTACCATGTTCCAGGTATAAAGGAAAATTTGCTTTTCGTATCTCAATTAACATCATCTGGCCACTTTGTTTTGTTCGGTCCATAGGATGTGAAGTTATATCGTGATCTCAAGATCTTAGACGAGCCAATAATGAAGGGGCAATGATCATAATCAGTTTATGTGATTTCTACAAAGTCTGTATATGTAGACAAAACAAGAAAGAACGAGACAACAGATTCATAGCAAATGAAATTGGTCACATGAGCTATTCCAAGCTAAATGTGATAATGAAAAAATCAATGCTCAAAGGGCCTTCCTCAATTTGAAGTAAGAACCGGCATCATTTGTGTAGGATGTTGTTAATAAGTATTTTATATTGATTTTAGATACATAATTTACTAAACTCTTGTTCATTTAATATTTAAATTGCACTAATTAAAAATTATTTATTTTAATTTTAAGCACTCATTAAATTTGAAACCTTTAAATGCCTAAAGTAGGAAAAGCTCTCAAAGGAAGTAAAGAAAAAAAGATAAGGATTTTGGGTGGCCAAAAACGTTAACGTTTTGGCCAAGAGAACAAGGTTGGCCATGCGTGAAAAGGGAGAGGCAGCTGGCGTCAAATGAGGTTGAAAAGGTGAATAAGAAGAGTGGGACCACATAAGACCTAGAGAGCTGGAAAAAATATTGAATAGGGAAGAAACAAACAGAGGGTGGCGGCAGAAAGAGAGAAAACGAAGAGACTGGCTCGTGAATAAGGTTGTTGGACATACACCTTATTTGTCACATCAAGACATAGGCAGCTGACGGCAGTGAGAGCTGGAGCAGAACGTGATTATACGTGAAGACACGCGTGAATGAGAGAGCTGAAAGACATTCAATACAAAAGAACACAGAGCTAGCGGCGGAGAGCAAGGAACGAAGACCGTGAGTGTGTGAATAATATGGACCAAACTTAATTGTCACATCAGGAAAGAAGGAGCAAAGCCAATAGCTGTGCGTGAATAGGAGGAGAAGACTGGCAGCAGCTGTGCGCAAACAAGAGGGAGCTGCGTCAGAGAAAATACAGCAACGGGAGAAACTAAACATTGAATGTTTTTAATTTATTTTAATTTCTTAATTATTTTAATTTTTGTGGATTTAACCAATGTAATTATATAATATGACCTTGATTTGTATTGCATCGATGAATATGTATGAGTAAGCTTTTTTCAGGTTAAGGTTAGGATTGATATTAGATTAAGACAATTTTTTGTGTTATTGATTTTTGCTTGACTGAATACATATTTAGCCTAATTTAGCTTGATCACCTAGATTAAGGCCTTAGATGATTGAATACCATAACTAATGGGATTTAATTTGTTGAAAAATCAATTAAGCAACATACTTAAGACTAAAGTGTAGACCAATCTTAGGATCTTATATAAGGATACCTAGAATTAACGAACTTAATTTTAGGCTTCTCGTATTGAATGCCTTTTATTTTGAATTATTTATGAACCAAGTGGGTAACTCGGATTTAGAAGAGAAGGGAATTCCTATGAACATTGGGTTCGATTTGGTTAAGTGAAGTAATTCCTAAATCAATCAACTATTATAATTTTTAGTGTCCAATCCAATTGAAATACGATACCTTAGCCAATTTCTATCATTTTAATAACTCTAGTCATTTTTTAATTCTTACTTTGCATCTTACATATTTCCTTGATTCGCTTACTTTATTTTATTTTCAAATCAATCAATTCTTGATATCTGAGTAATTTTGCATCATTTAATTTAATTTTCTTGCGTGTTGGAATCCCTTGGGTACGATATCCAGTTCTTACTGTTTTATATTACTTGTCGACAGGTGCGCTTACCTCTAGTTGGTCTAGATAGAATTGATTTTTTTTTGTTTAGATCGCAACAAGTTTTTGACACCATTGTCAGGAAAGTCTTTCTATTGTGAGTCATTAGGTTAGACGGTGCTAATTATCTAAGATTTAATTCTTGCTTCATTGTCTACTTGATTGCTTTATGTCGGTGTGTTTTATTTTCCATTCTTAATTCTGTTATTATTATTTTTATTATTTGCCTCATTTTGTTTATGCTCACTCGTCGTCAAAGGCCCGAGAATTTGCTTCTAGACACTAAGATTGAAAAAATTGCTCACAGGTTGCGCAAGGAAACCAAATTGGCTCGAAATAGTAACACAGAAAAAAGGATTAGAGAAGAGTAGTTTGTAGAGATGGAATAGCACGAGAAGGAGTTGATGTCACATCCTAATGAAAAAACGAGTTGACTATGATAGATTTGACTATGGGTCACAACAATAGACCTATGACTCCCATTATAAGGCCGACAACCATAACTGTAAGCTTTGAAATTCGTCACAACATTACATCCATAATGAGAGCGTCTCAATTTTGAGGATTGCCTTTGGAGGACCCGAACACCTATTTGGAGACATTTCTGGATATTTGTGATTTGTTCAAGCAAAATGGATTGTCGGATGATGTGGTGAGATTAAGGTTATTTCCATTTTCTTTAAAGGATAAGGCCAGAGCATGGTTGGCCAGTTTGTAGTCAGGATCGATTACTACGTGGGATGAGATGATGAGATTATTTCTGGCTAAATTTTTCCCTCCTGCCAAGGTTGCAAATATGAAGAATGAGATCACTTCCTTAACCCAATTTGAAAATAAAAGTCTTTATGAAGCATGAGAGTGATTTCAAGATATGTTGACATAGTGTCCTAGTCATGGGTTTTTCACATGGCAGTAGGTTAACACTTTTTATATAGGAATGACTCCATCAACCAGGAGCACTAGCAGCTTGATTGATGAGATGGTCACAGGTTGATTGATGAGATGGCTACTAGCAGCTTTCAGACCTACAGGTTGACTGAGAAAGACGTCAAATCAGGCCTACAGGTTGTGATCCAAGTAACTTGCTTGAGGACAAGCAGTAATTCAATTGTGGGGTTGTTGTTAATGGACACTTTATATTGATTTTAGATAAATAATTTGCTAAACTCTTGAAGACTGGCAGTAGCTATGAACAAGAGGGAGCTGTGTGAGAGAAAATGAAGCAGCAGGAGAAACTAAACATTGTGTGTTTTTTAATTTATTTTTATTCCTTAATTATTTTAATTTTTGTGGATTTAACCAATGCAATTATATATTATGACCATAATTTGTGTTACATTGATGAATATGTGTAAGTAAGTTTTTTCTTGGTTAAAGTTAGGATTAATATTGGATTAGGACAATTCTTTGTGGTATTGGTTTTTGCTTGATTGAATGCATATTTAGCCTAATTTAGCTTGATCACTTAGATTAAGGCCTTAGATGATTGAATACCATAATCAATGGGATTTAATTTGTTGGAAAAATCAATTAAGCAACATACTTGAGACTAAAGTGTAGACCAACCTTAGGATCTTGTATGAAGATACCTAGGATTAACGAACTTAATTGTAGGCTTCTCATGTTAAATGCCTTTTATTCCGAATTATCTATAAACTAAGTGGATAACTCAGATTTAGAAGAGAAGGAAATTCCTATGAACATTGGATTCGATTTGCTTAAGTGAAGTAATTCTTAGATTAATCAACTGTTACAATTTTTAGTGTCCAATCCAATTGAAATCTAATATCTTAGCCAATTTCTGCCATTTGATTAAGTCTAGTCGTTTTCTAATTCGTACTTTGCATCTTGCATATTTATTTGATTCGCTTACTTTATTTTATTTTCAAATCAATCAATTCTTGATTGTCTGAGTAATTTTGCATAGTTTAATTTAATTGTCTAGCGTGTTGGAATCCCTTGGATACAATATCTGATTCTTACCATTTTATATTATTTGTCGATCGGGTGCGCTTGCCTCTAGTTAGTCTAGATAGAATTCAATATATATTTTTTGTTTAGCAAATCAATTAAAATTTGAAGAGTCAAAATTTAAAGCCAATGAACCATTATAATTGATGCACTCTGATGTGTTTGGACCTATCAAGCAACTATCAATTGTGGAATGAAGTACATGGTGACTTTCATTAATGATTTCTCCATGCATGTGTGGATTTCCTTTATAAAAGAAAATTCTTATTATTTTTCAAAGTTTAAAGAGTTCAAAGAAATAGTTAAGGGAGAAGTGGGAAAGAAATTTTCTAGCTTAAGAAAAGATAATGGAGGTGAATATAGCTCAACTGAGTTTTTTCAGTACCGAAGGGAGTGTGGAATTCATCATCAATATACTTGTGTTAACAAACCACAATAAAATGGCACTGCAAAGAGGAAAAATAGGCACCTTAATGAAATTTGTCCCAGTATACTTCATGCAAAGAATGTACCGAGAAAGTTTCGGGCAGAAGCAATACATACGACAACATTTGTGATTAATGAGCTTCCTCAACAAAGGTTAAATTTTCTTTTACCTTTTGAAAATTTGTGGAATATGAAAGTTGATTTTATTTGTGTACTAGTTGTTTATTCTAGATTATTTGTGTAGCAAGATTGACAAAGAAAGTTGTTAGATGTATCTTTGTGGGTTATAATAGTCAAAGAAAATGGTGGAAATGTTATGACCCTACAACTGGAAGGTGCTATACATCACGACTTGTTGTATTTGAGGAAGCATCTTTACGGTGGTCTTTAGAAAAGGAGATATTAGTAGACCCAACTGATTTGAAAAATGAATTGCAAATTGCTCATTTTCAATTAAGTGAAGATGGTGATTCTGAACAAGGAGTAATTCATAATTCTTGGCAAATTGGTGTGTATCAACAATTGTATGAAGAAGGTGGGACAAGTAAAGCAAAAGTACCAGCTCCTCAATCTCAACTTAGAAGGTCAACATGGATTCGGAGGCCAAATCCCAAATATGCCATTGCAGCAACAGTTAAAGATGAATTTGCAAAAGAACCAAAAACCTTTAAAGAAGCATCTCATAATTTATTGTGGACGAAAGCAATGGAAGAAGAAATTGTTGCATTAGAATAATATCAAACATGGGAGCAAGTGCCAAATCCAAACGATGTAAAGACAATTTCATGCAAATGGGTCTACAAAATAAAGCACACCTGGTAGCTTGAGGGTTTACACAATAATATGGACTGGAATATGATGAAACATTTAGTCCAGTGGCAAATCTTATGACGATATGTGTTTTGCTTGCATTTGTCGCTAGCAAAGATTAGAAAATATGGCAAATGGACTTTAAAAATGCATTTTTACATGAGGAGCTAGATCGAGAGATTTACATGGTTCAATTAATTGGGTTTTAGAAACAAGAACGCCCTGAATATGTTTGCAAGCTATGAAAGGAGCTATATAGATTAAAGCAATCAGCAAGGGCCTGGTATGATAAGATTGTTGAGTTTTTAACTCAAAGTGGTTTTCTTGTTACATATGCATATTCAAGTATATTTGTCAAATTCAATGGCGGAAGGCTAGCTATTGTCCTGATCTATGTTGGTGATTTATCATAATTGGTGAAGAAGAAATTCTTCAAACAAAGGAGAATTTATAAGTTCGTTTTCACGTGAAAAAATTTGGAAAACTTAAGCATTTTCTTGGTCTGGATCGTATTAAAGGAGGATGAATTCTTCTTCATCAACAAAGGTATTCTAAAAATTTGTTCAAGAAGTTTGGAATGCTACAATTTAAGCCAATCTCAAGATAGATAAAACCAAATGAAAAAATGTGTGTTCATGAAGGGAAAGATTTGGAAGATGCGACGATGTACTGATAATTGGTAGGTATTTTGATCTACTTAACTTTAACTAGACTAGATCTTTCTTTTGAAATTAGTGTTATGAGATGTTGCATACAAAATCCTAAGAAATCTCATATGGAAAATGTTCGAAGAATGTTTAGATATGTTAAAAGTACAATTGACTATGGTCTTCTATATGAGAGGGGTGAAGATTGCAAGTTGTATGGTTATTGTGATGTTGACTACGCAAGAGATCATGATACTCGTCATTCAGCTACTGGTTATGTGTTTAAGCTAAGAGTTGCAGCAATTTCTTTATGTAGAAAAAGACTGTTGACTGTGTCTTTGTTAACAACAGAAGCAGAATACCAAACAACAATAGTTGTAACTCAAAAAAGTACATTGCTTATACGGTTGATGAAAGATTTACATTTGATTGTAGATTATGCAGTCCCACCGTACTGTGACAATCAATCAATAATTCGTGTAGCAAAAAATCCAATATTACCGTTTTATCAAGGAGAAAGTTTGACAAGGAGAAATTGAATTGGAGCGTATTAAAACAGAGGATTGAATATCATATCTTTTTACAAAAGGTTTAAATGTTAACAAGTTTAAAAGTTTCGGTCATCAGCTAAGCATGGCTAAAAGAATGGAACCTAATGTCGAGAGAGGACGTTAAAGTAATACAACATTAGCTCTATTGGTTTTTGACCAAGTCTACATTATAGCTATTTTACAGCTTTAAGTTATTATTTTATTATTTTTCAGTTACAGATATTTTTCCTAATTTCTAGATTTACACATATGTTTTCCCAATTTTTAGTGGATTTTATTCTTAGTGGGACTACGGATTTAAGAAATCGTGAATCTCTTTATTAGCCTATATGAGGCTATTAAGTGGATTGAATAAACATTCCTACTATTAGTTCATTCTCAAATTATTCTTTTATTTGTTGAGGTTGTAATTCTTGTTTCATATTAACATAATAATACCAAGCAAGTCAACGGAATTTTTGCATGGAAAATTCGTCAATGGCACTATTTAAATTGTACTTTTTTTTAACATTTAAATTACAAGACTGATAAATCACCTAAAGATTAATAGTTATACAAGTAAAGTGACATCTGTCTTTTACATTATTTTTTATATTAAATAAGTGAACAAATTTTGAATAGATAATGAAATACTCAAAAATTATTTTGAAGAAAATGAAGAGTGACATAACTTCTTTAAATATAAGTCTTCACATGCTCGGATGCTTCCTTGGTAGCAAAATCAATCCTTCCTAAAGATAGGGTCGGCTTGATCGGAATTCCATTAACCCAGATGACATTGCTTTTACTTTGACCTGGAGCATGCGGACCTAATTCGGTCCTGTATCATTTTTAAACATTAGTCATATTAATAAAATGTTAATAAGTATAATCTTTTGAATTTTAAAAAATTAAACACTTAAATAAACATATTAAAAATAATACTTTTATTTGTCATTAATTTTATAAAATTTTATTCTATAATACGTATGTAATTTCTTATGCATGTACCAAACCTTCGTATCTAACGACGGAGATCTTTCATTTCTACAGTTGAATGCATGAAATAAACAATTAAATAATTCTTTAAATGTATAGATAACTCTTAATATGAACATATATTTGAAAAATAATTTTTTATTTAAATAAAAAATTTAATAACAATCTCTTAGATTTTTATTATTAATAAATTCTTCTATTAATAAATTTTATTTATAAAATATATTCTAAATAAATAATAAATTTAATATTTTATTTTATCAAAATTTTACTTAAGTTTTTTTAAAAAAATTAAATACAAAATTCATAGGTTTAGACTATGTGAATTGTGAAACAAATCTACAATTTTTTTATTGATAATCGTGTCCTAATTTGGACACTTACAGAGATACTTTGCCAAAAGCATTTATTATTAATTTGGAAGGGTTCAAAACTTTTATAAAAAAGTACTTTAATTATTACTGATGATTTAAAATAAACATAATTTATAAAAATAACAATTGATAGAAAAGAAGTAAAAGTAACGGTCAAACTACAATTAAGGTTAATATTCTGCGAGATAGTTACAGTTTGCTTTGGTAAAGAGATTAAATATTCAAAACTTGTAGAAGAATGTAAAAAAGAGAGCTTGAGTCGATTCAAACTTGAATTTAGAAGTCAAACTTCTTAGATAATTTTAAATTTTTTAAACAAGTTTAAGGTTGAATTTGTACCTTTGTTGTTTCGTTCTGATCGTGATAATGACTTGGACACAGTCTTGAACTCATTTGATTGGGTATATCCAAGTTCTCGCATAGATAAGCCGCCATTAATCCTGTTCGGAGTAACCGTTGCTCTTGTGTCCACTGATCTGCAGCTTACAATCATGAGTATTATCAGAAGCAGAGTCACATATCTTTGATTTTCCATCAGATCTATATATATATATATATAGCTATATGCTCTATCTCTGGACCGAAATTCCAATATGGAGAGAAGAGACTTATAGAAGAAAGGTGTTGTGTTTTATGGTTCTTGTAAGGTGCTCTTTACATATATAGAGACCAGAGAGACGGGCGTGAGCCTCTACGAAGCTAAGTAAATCAATATTTTTTCACCAGGTCAAAAACTAAACAAGTTTTTTTGAATTTTTAATTAAGAATAAAAATCTAACTTATTTAGTTGATGAAAGTTTGAAATAGTCAACTTTTATTTAATTTATCTTAAAAAATTTTGCTATTAAAAATTAATAAATTTATTAATTAACTGATTGACTTTCATAAATTAACTTACTTTTATAAATCAATTAATTTTTATTTAATAATCTTTTTTAATTAAATTTTAACTTATTGAATAAATAAAGATGATCTTTATTTTAAAAATTTAAATTTATTTAATTTTTATTATATACGAGTTTTATGATAATCTAATTTTTAGAATTTTAACTTTTACTATAAAATGTTAATCTCATAACATAATCATAATTTTTTATTATATTGTAAGAACTCTAAGTTGTAGATTATCACCACTCACGATCTACTTCATCTTATTCATTTCATTAATTTGTATAACTAAACAATTTATAACATAAGATCGCCATATACATATATTTTGCAAATCCTTAAATAACTTTCCTGCAAACTTAGGTTTAACTGACTGAATACTTGGTTGGAGTACGGATCCCATTTCGGATTCTGCCTTCCGGGATAAACTGCTGATGCTTCTTCATCCCTCCTGGGGCAAACG
>JANIJF010214229.1:0-10694 GCA_024520955.1 Erythroxylum bequaertii | reverse complement strand
TCTATAAAAACAGCGTTTGCCTTTCTTCCCTATACTCTTTATTTAATTTGATTAAATTGTTTTGTGTGTATTAATTCCGTGATTTTATTGTAGAACTCTATGAAAAGCTTTAAAGATCTATTCAACCCCCCTTCTAAATCGTTTACACGTACTATCAAACTTTTTCAAACCTCGCTTTAATGCGAGACTTCATACTAAGTGTGATGATGATAATGATCATCAAATTAAAAGTACCTAATGAAAATATATGTTCATAGTCAATCTAATCAAGTTGTCAAAGTTAAGGAAAACTCATTTCAAAACAACAACAAAAAGAAGATGTTTTGTCAAAAAAAAAACAACAAAAAGAAGATGTACTACAAGCCATCACGAAAAATAAAATTTGCCATCGCTACAATCTGCATATGCATTTTCCTGCAAACGACTGAGATATGTAAATAATTAGGTTAAAAAAACAATAGTGTATGCTTTCACACTTCAATGTATCTTAAAATAATTACACTTAATATACTGGCAATTCAAGTTTGATAATTAAACAAAATGAGAGCAAAATAAGTAGGAGCAATGAATACGTAGTATTACGAGTGTTTTTTTTTTAGGGGTATTACGAGTGTTTTTAACATTCTTTCTTTTTGATGTGTACAAGACATTCAGAGGAGGAGTTACAAAAGTGTATTAAACTATTGACTTGGAATATGGATCCATAAAAGCTACACTTAACGATAGGATTTAGAAACATATTGTCTGTTTTTATATATTAAATTAATTTTTCTATCTCTGTATTTTTCTCCTTTGTGAGATTTATATTTTTTTTGATACGTTAAATTGATTTTCATCTCTTTTCTTTTTTCTCTTTGTTAATTTTTTTTTTTCATATCATAAGATGGCTTTTAAGCAATTGGATACAATCTTTTCAAAATCGGACTGAAAGTTAAACATGTAAAACAAAAGATTTAAGGTTTAAAAGGATCACAAAATCGGCTAAAGATTATATAAAATTAAAAAAATTTAAAATATGATTGAAACATATTGTCCTTATCTATGAAAAAAATTTGAAGATTAACTAAAAAATATTATTAATTGAAAATTAATTTATTTATTTTAGTTTATAAAAATTTATTAATTTACAAAAATTGACCAGTTAATTAATAAACTGATCAGTTTTTAACAATAAAATTTATTAAAGTAAATTACTCCAGAAAGTTAAAAACTGAATAAGAAAGTTGAACGGTTTAAGTTTTTTATGATAGATTCTGTCAAATCGGTTAAATTTTTTAATTATTGGCTAAGATCAACAAACTTAATCTGATTCAATTATACAAAATACCGTTATTCTTTGTCAATCTAAATTTAATTACAAAAATACTTTAATAAGATTTTGAGTTGTATATTCCTCCCAATTTGACCTAACCGGATCTATTTTCTTCTCTAAAACTAAATTTTAGTTGTAAACAATTCAATATAACAAAAAAGTCTTTACCTATCTCTAATTAGAAGTTAACTAATCAAATTTGATTTGATTATACTCAAATTTAAATATTTGAAATAAATTAAATACATAATTTTTAAGTTGGACTAATTATTAAAAAAACCAAAGAAAACTTATCTATAATTAATGAGTTAGAACATACACTGGTGAAGGGGCAAGGTTTAAGATCCAAACTTGCCACTACTCAACAAAAAAAAATGTTTTGAATACATTTATTTAAAATGATGTTGTTTAATTTTTAAATTAAAAAAATTAAAATTAAGATGATAATTTTATAAAAAGATTTATTTAAAATAATATTATTTAAATCAATTTTCTTGAGCTTGATACTATTATTATGTCTAATTATAGGGGTTTAATTTTATCCTATTCAACCCTATCTAACGGCCAAATCGACATATTGAAATTGGACAAAGATCCTCACTCCTAATTCTACCTATTTGGCGGTACGAACCGGACTACCAAACAAACTAGATAGATGTATGAGCAAAGACAAACTGTAGCCATCTGGTCTTTTTTTTTTAAGCGGAGAAAAACAAGATAAATTACATGACTAATCTAGGGAGGCTAATCCCAGCTATATCCTCTAGAAGGATTGAGAGACACCCTAAAGGTGCATTAACAAAAGTGGTAACCTATAGTCCAAAATTTACAACAAAGTTGGCAAGCCAATCGGCACACCTATTGCCTTCCTTGTAAGTATGATGAGGAAAAACTACCCAGTTGTGATTGAATAACTCGTTGATGCCCATGACTATGGGGTTAAGCAATGTTGTTCGTTTAGTAGAGTCAGATAGGATCTTCATTACTACTAAAGAATCCACTTCTAATTCCACTTTACGATATCCAAGATCCCAAGCCAAATTCAGACCGGAAAAAATGCCCCAGAGTTCAACAGATACAGAGGAACACCAGCCAAGATTCTGCACAAAGCTTCCAAGCCAAGCACCTGAGCTATCACGAAGAAGACCACCCGTTGTGGCCAAAGAGGATGAGCGTTTGCACGCCTCATCTGTATTCAATCTCACCCAACCAGGAGTAGGTTTACACCAGCAATTAAGTTGCTCACAACGAGATCTATAGCCTAGAGATGCTCTACCTTGCCAGACTGAAGCTTTGTGAATCCGGTGAATATATTCCAGGACAAAATAAGCAGGAGAAACCGGCCAAGAAAACTGAGCATCAAAGAGGGTCATATTCTTTCAGGACCATAGGAACCAACAAACGGTGCCAAAGATAAGTGACCAATCAAGGCCAAAAACCAGCCGATGCTTTTAAAGATTCAGATTAAGCCAATCATGAGAGTTTAGATTTAAAAAAATTAAGAGAGACGACATGCAAAGAGAAAGTAAGCCATAAACTACGCGCTTTGGGGCAATCGTGCACAACATGAAGTGAGGACTCTTCTGTCCGGCAATGATAGCACTCAACATTAGTAGTTAGGTGTCTGCGAAAGCGTTGTTGATTAGAGAGTAAATGATCTTGCGCAAGGAGCCAAAGAAATGACCGAATACGTTGAGGGTCGTTCCAGTGCCAAACTGTCTTCCAAAAGCCACTAGAATAATAGTTGGCACGCTCCATAATCATAGAAATGCAATAGTGAACTGGCCAGTACTCAATATCCCCCAGATCATTTTATTAGGCCCTAAGTGAGGCTTGGGGGGGAAATGCCTGCAATGTACATGCAAATAGGAAGGAAGCAAAGATTGGAACTCATCCCAAAGCCAGTTACCTGAATTATCTACATAGTGTTGAACTCGTAGATCAAAGGCTAAATGGGGATTAGGAGCAAGTGCATGGGATATTAGAGATCCCAACTCCTCCACCCAAGGATCCAGCCAAAAACGGGCTTTGGAACCATCACAGATCAACCATTTCATGCCTTGAATCACGTTGTGCCAAATAGTTTTGATGTTCTTCCAAATCATTGAGCCGCCAGCAGCATTGAGGGAAGTTGGTATGTTGTTGACATCAAAATTGTATTTGGCAGAAAGAATTTGCACCCATAATGCGTTTGGGTTCGAAATCAGCGCCCATCCTAGTTTAGTTAGTAAGGCATCATTGGTTTCTCGAATTTTGTGAATGCCAAGACCACCCATCTCTTTAGGTTGGCAAACTTTGTCCCAGTGAACAAGGTGCATCTTTTTGTTGCCATAAGAAGAACCCCACAAGAAATTGCACATAATTTTTCCAAGTCATCGCAAAAGCGTTGAAGAAGATGAACCGTCTGCATTGTATAAATAGGAAGAGCAGATATTACTGATTGAATCAATGTGGTTCGACCTGCAAATGATAAAAGATTTTCGGTCTATCCCAAAAGGCGTTGTTGAACCTTGTCTATTATATATTGGTACGTTCTTTTATGGACTCTCTCCTGCAACAAAGGCACTCCAAGATAATTTCCTAAGTCTACTGTTTGTTTAATTTCGTGCAATTGAATGGTGGAAATTCTCGGAATAAAAACAACAAGATTTGTTTTGACTAACCCGTTGCCCTGAGGCTGCAAAAAACATATTCAAGGTGTCTCGAACGACATAAGCTTGTTCGATTGAAGCTTCTGAAAACAAATTGAGATCATCAGCAAAAAACATGTGTGATAAAGGGGGACCTCGTCTGCTTAATTTAATAGCTTCCATCTATCTTGAGAAACAGAGTGGTTGATTAAGTGACCCAGTCTTTCCATGCACAGTACGAAAAGATAAGGCGATAGCGGGTCACTTTGTCGAATACCTCTAGAAGGAGTGAACACATCACTAAGTTCTCCACCCCAATTCAGTTGCATAGATACCGATGAAACACACTTCATAATAAGTGATATCAACAATCCAGGAAGCCCAATATCGAGGAGTGTATCGTTGATGAAGTCCCAAGAAAGCCTATCGTAAGCTTTTTCGAGATCCACCTTGATAGCAAGTATTCCTGTCTTTCCGGATTTCCTTTTCATAGTATGGATGATCTCTTGGGCGACAATGATGTTATCAGCAATCAATCTCCCTGGAACAAAGCTATATTGATTCGGGGCTACTAGATCATCGAGATAAGGTTTCAGCCAGTTAACGATAATCTTGGTGATAGCTTTATAAATCATTGAACACAAAGCAATAGGCCTAAATTACGTGATCGACTTTGGGGAGGGTAGCTTGGGTATTAGAACCATAATAGTACAATTCAGCTTCGACTCCCATACTTCATAGCGAAAAGTTTGCTGGATAAATCGTATCAGAGAAGGCCCTAAGATGGCCTATTGGGATTGGAAGAATAGAGAATTAAACCCATCAAATCCCGGTGCCTTATTAGGTGCCATAACAAAGAAAGCCGTCTTGACCTCGTCTGGGAGAATTGGGCCTCCCAGGTCATGTGTAGCCCGGAGAGAGAGTGAAGGAGAAAAGCCTTTGAGATGGAGTTTCATAGGTGTCTAAAGTTCTGTCGTATAAAGTTTTTCAAGGAAAGTCATGGCTATATGTCTGATACTAGCTGTGTCTGAACTAATGCAACCATATTTGTCCATTAATGAAACAATATGCACTTTTCGTCTTTTGGCTATTGTGACCACATGATAGTATTTAGTGTTCTTATCTCCCTAGGCAAGCCACTGACATCTTAACTTTTGATGCCAGTACAATTTCTCTTGACAGAGGACTTTTTCAAGCTCATTATGTAGATAAGTCTCCAGCTCTTGAAGAGAATCAGAATCCTTTGCTTCCAGTGATTTTTGAATGCCCACGAGTCTCCTTTTACGACGAAAAATATTGTCAAAAGTAGAGGAATTCCAATGCTGCAGTTTTTCCACAAGATTCCTAACTGCCCCACAAAGGTTCGGCGCATTAGGATTCCAATAGTCTTCGATAGTTTGTGCAAAGCAGTCGCGAGTCAACCATGTTGATTGAAATCGGAATGGCCGAGGAGTAGTAGGTAATTGTGTAGTTTGATGGAGCATCACAAGTAGAGGTCGATGATCGGACTTGAGGAAAGGCAGATGTGTAACTGTCGTGTTTTGGAAAGAGGTCTGCTAGGAATTAGAGCAGAAAATTCGATCTAGTCTAGCGAGAATCTGGCCTCTCCACCATGTGAACTTGGGCCCGGTAAAACCAAGATCTTGAAGGTAACAGCATTGCACACAATCATGAAACTGAGGATTAACTATGGGGTTATTTCTAGCACCTCCTCGTTTGTCATTCCGTTCTAATTTTGCATTGAAGTCCCCAACTAAGGGCCAAGGTTTAGTGGTAACACTAGCAATTTTACGCAAATGCTTCCATAAGAAATGTTGAAGATAATAAGTAGGGCTAGTATAGATGACAGTGAAATTGAAAGAGATGTGCTCCCATTCGATATTAATATGAATAAACTGACAATAAGCTAGCATTATTTTAAGCGTAATTTCTAATTTCCATAAAAGCTAAATACCTCCAGAAAATTCGTCAGCTTTCACCCAAAAAGAATTAGGGAAATTCAAAGTCTTGATAATCTTTTATGCACGTATCCCATTGATTCTAGGCTCAACTAGAACTATGAGGATAGGCTTGTAAATCCGGACGTAATTCTTAAGAATTGACTTGAAAGTCTTGCCTCCAGCCCCTTAGATACACAAACAGAGTTCGTGAGGAAAGGTGACCACTATTAGTCTTGAGTGGTTACTAAGACATCAACCGGCACATTAGCTGTGGTAATCATGGGATGCTGCGGCAGCTCATCCATTTACGAATCTAATATAACCATGTCTTTGCTTGCCGAAGCTGCACCACTCCCAGGATCTGGTGGCTTAGAGGGAGGTAGAAGATGTTGGTTGCTCAACGTTGGAGTAAACGTAACGTCGGCATTCATGTCTTCGTCCATGACGCCACAGGCCATATCCTCGTTCATAGTTAAAACCAATGAGTGGTCTTGTATCACCAGCTCGTGATGTGAGGGAATGGAGATTGCGACGTGCTTATTAGATTTGGTCTGAGGCATGTCGGTCACCTTCCTTGTATCAGGTGAGGGTGTAGACTGATTATCGTGGGCCAGTGGAATCGTTGGTGTATTGGCTTGCTCCTTGTAGAAACGAGTCTGGGTTATATGCTCTGCAGACCCACTCAATGATGGCCCATTTGATCTAGGGCCCCTACCTGGTAGCTGCTTTTCAGAAGTCGGTTTTGGGGGCCCCAAGTTTGATCTAGAGCTAGACGCACCGTTCCGCTTTTCTTCAGCAGGAAGGGGATGTGCAGTGGAGCCATCTGGTCTTTAAAATTCAAGTGTATGCTTATTATTGTATCGGAATCTTTGGTCTTCTTTAGTGGCAAACATAATGATTTTTCCATTTCACTAAAATATAAAGGCGCTACATCCAATAACAGAAATGGAATGAGTGCAATGTTGAGCCTTCTATTGCGCGCAGCCTCAGCCAGCTTTTATGTATCACCTGTACGTGCAATCTCGGGCGATACTTAGGGGTTCCCTTGCTGCATAAGCGTATTACAAGGAATACCTATCAGCACCTTTTGGATTTGGCTCAAAAGAGGTTGTCGGGGTGGAAGGCCAAGACTTTATCCTTAGCAGGGCGAGTGACCCTCGCCCAGTCCGCCCTTTCTGCCCTTCCCGTTTATGCTATGCAAACGGTGCGTCTCCCGCGACAACTTTGCAACGCTCTGGAGCGTATCATGGATCAATTTATTTGGGGGCACACTACCGAGTCTAGGAAACTGCCTCTCGTTAGTTGGGACGAAGTGTGCAAGCCCAAGAAAGAAGGAGGCCTTGGCCTTCGACACATCCGCGCCACTAACGATGCTCTCCTGGCTAAACTCGGGTGGGCCTTAATAAACCGACCCTCCGCGTTATGGGTCCGACTAGTTAAAGCCAAGTATAAGTTGGAGCAGGCCTATATTCCCCTCACTATCAGTAGGCCTAGGGCTTCCGCTACCTGGAGAGGTATAGCAGCCACTTGGCCTATTGTCAGCCAAGGGCTACGTTGGCACCTAGGCATCGGGAGACATATCCTTTTCTGGATCGACCACTAGTTACCGGAATGGGGACCGCTAGGCTCTATAGTGACCTCCCCCATTCCTGACCATGAGTACTTTCGCACTGTCTCGGACTATATCACTGCTGAGGACAACTGGAAGTGGCACCTTTTCCAGCAGTATCTCCCCTCTGCGGTCTGCCTGGAACTCACCCACTTCCCTACTACTCTGACTTCCTTTGAGGAAGACATCCCCACTTGGGGACCTACTAGTCATGGGCGCTTCACGACGACATCCGCTTATGATCTTATCCTAGGCCACTCCTTGCCTGCAGGGACCTGTCAATGGGCTGGGCCCCAACGTATCCGGGCCTTCCTTTAGTTACTATTTAAGCAAAAGCTTTTAACCAATCATCAGTGTGTCGCTCGCCATCTCACCCAAGACAACTCGTGTCCTTTTTGTGGTCACGAGGAGACCATCTTGCATGCTTTTCGCGATTGCTCGCAGGTTACACGTTTTTGGGGCTTCTTTTCCCCTGACGTGATAACCCCTGATTTCTTCCGTTTTGATGCGGAGACCTGGGTGATTGCCAACCTTCAGACCCATACTCAGATCCTCCAGTCCCCGTGGTCTACCATTTTTGGAGTTGCCTGCTGGTTCCTGTGGAAATGGCGAAATTGTAGCATTTTTTAGGAGGGTTTCCTGTGGCCTGACGACGGCCACCTAGCTGTTACGGATTACGTTAGCTGGATTCAGCGGGCGAGAACCCTGGAAAGGCGGGTGTTTGGAGACCTAGAGGTTGGTGTAGGGCACCCTGTTGGTTGGACCAAACCACCCGCGAGCTGGGTCAAGCTTAATACTGATGGAGCTATTAAGTCTGGTCACCAGGTCGCTCTAGCGGGAGGTTTAATCAGGGACTACCAAGGACACTGGTGCGGTGGATTTCTTCACTGGATTGGGCGAGGTTCGCCTTTTGAGGCCGAACTCTGGGGAGTCCACTCGGGTCTTCATTTGGCTTGGGATCTTAGGTATCGACTGCTTATCTTGGAAGTCGATTCCCTTAAGGTGATCAACATTCTCTCTTCCTCTCATTTTTCAAGAATCGATCTGTACCCTTTGGTGGCAGGTATCCGCGCGCTACTGCGTCAACCATGGGAAGTGCATCTCCAACACGTGTTTCGGGAAGGCAACCAGAGTGCAGATAATCTAGCCTCTCTTGCAGCCATAGCCAGGCTGGGCTTTCACTATCTCCAGGAGCCTCCGACATCAATCTGGGCCCACTTGTGCCGTGACCAACACGGTTTTTTGTATTGCAGACACTGCGCTAATTAGATCGTTTGTGTAATTTCGTTTACTTTCCTTTGTAAAAAAAAAAAATGGAATGAGTGTTCTTGCTTAGTGCTCGTCGAAAAACCGTGAACAGGTAAAAGATAAGGTCCATCATTACCAAAAGGAATTCTCAGGCGGAGATGGTAAGAACCTTTAGTATCATATTCTATGCTCTATATGGCTAATATTAAGCATTTATAATGCTTTGTACGGTGCCATAGTATCCGAACGTATAGTTAAAAGTCGACTTTCATTTTCTTTGTAATATCTTACTGGATCTCTTACGGATTTTGATATTAATACTGTAAAATTTAACATACATGAACAGCTTCGACCATAGAAAGAATTTTTGAATGTGGGAGGAAGTTTGTCGCTCTCAGAAGTTACAAAGCTAAAGCCCTTTCATGGCTTCTGGTTGGAAGCTCTAGATCGATATCTCGCAGCGTAACGATGAAACAAGGCCAAAGCATTACTAGTGGTCTGAGCCACGTTCAAAACCTTGCCTTTGATTGTGGCTTTAAGCTTACTCATGTTCCTTCCCGGAAACGCATCGACGCACGTGGTAGCGTCCGTCAGAGCAGCACTGACCCAAGTCTCGACGTTGCTTATGTGCCAAAACGCGTCGTCTTTAACAGGTGATTCTTGGCCTCCCAATCGACGAAACTCTGTAATGGATTGGCTAAGTTGCTCCACCCCGTCGTTTATTTGGTCTAAGCAATCTTTGACCAGTTGGTAATATTTAGCTTTCTCCGTCTTGAGTTCGCCGGCTATTTTCAACATGTACGATCTAGTGAACTGTGCCCTGTATAAGCTCACCGATAAGGAAACTTGTGCGAGCTGTTGTAGGGTTGTATGGTTGAGTTTGGGAACATGGAGAGGTACTGGAAGCATAAGGTGGGTGTTGGAGATATGATCCAAAATTTACTGCAGCAATTATCTGCAGAATCTCAAGATTAGTTAGCAAAATCTGGAATTTATTTTTCTGTTTGTAGTCAAAGCATGTAACAGCTAGTTTCCTATTTTTATGCTAATTAGTTATGTGTAAGCCTTTGAATAGGCAAGTCGTGCTCTTCAGTTCAATGTAATAAGATCAGTCTTCTTTATCTTCTTATTTTCTCTTAATCTGCTACTGCAATAGTTCTCCGCTTAAACTCAGACAGTGGGGTAGTGGGTGGTCTTGCATGTGGCTTCTATATAGGGTCGTATTCGAGGTCGATGACTGAGAAAGGTTGGCTCCGCCTTGCCGGAGAGGGAAAAGACGGCGAGTATGAAAACTAGAACTAGTAAAGAAAGCTTAAGAAACGACATTGTTTTTGAAGTTATTCTAATCCTTAATGGGGTTCAGAGTTGCTTATCAATATATAGACAGGACAAGAGGGTCACATGATATGGCTACCCAACGTTGGACTTACATGCAATTTACTTGGATTAGATTATGGACATTGCTATTTGGTACTAAGGAAAGCCATTAATGATTAAACTATGCAGATGCTCATTAAGTCGGTCAAGTATTTTAGAAATGAAACTTACCTCACATACATCTTTGATCAACAAAGCCAAACCTAAAGATGAAGATTTGCTTGCATTTATGATACGATACTTCAAATCGGTTGATTACGTCAAAAGTTCAGCATGAACTTTTATTTTAGAAATATGATTAAAAATTTTTAAAAATTACTCCCTCCTATTCAAAATAAATGTCGTTTTAGAGTGATTTTAATTATTCAAAATAAGTGTGGTTTGTGACTTTTATGCATATTTATGATTTTACTTCTAAAATTATCCTTTAATTTCTCTCGCATCTTAATTACACAGATTATATTTTCAAGGTACTTTAATATATAATTAATAAAGGTATATTAGACATTTCATTAACTTTCTTAATAAGTATGCATTCTTCTAAAACGACACTTATTTTAAATAAGAAGGAGTATTAA
>JANIJF010214203.1:0-10697 GCA_024520955.1 Erythroxylum bequaertii | reverse complement strand
TTGCAATCCTTGGTATAAATTTTATTTGACCGGTTTCCAAGGATCAACATTTGAGTTGAACGATAAGCCGCGATCAATATGTATGATATTTGATATTACTTTCTTAATCTCAACCCTGTGGATAAGGTTATTAAGGGAGAAAGTAATGCTAAAAGGCAAATTGAGGAGCGAGTTGGGATTGTTGTTATAAATAAGAAGAAAAAGGAAGCATTATTATTTAATAAAATAGAGAAATGTTATCATAAATAGATAACAAAGGAGAAGCTAGTGAACTGCAAAGTGTTGAGACATTTTTCCTTAATAATGTATCCCTAATTAATGGGAACAAGACACATTTAATGATTTTAATGGGTAAACGTAATCATTGAATAAATACATTGTAATGAAGAAGAACCATTAGTGTCTCTTTGTATAGAACAAGATTATGCCCTAAAAATATCAACAACGAACTATGAGATTATAGTGAAGAATTATCCTAGTAATACATTAAAAGTTTTGGTGTTAAAGAATAAAGAATCAAATTGAAGCTTCTCTACTCAAGAAATCCATAATTTTCCATAAACCTTTAGTTTTTCAACTCTTACCTTAAGTAATTATACTTGTACATTGCATGATGCAAGCTACTTAGCAAAGTCTCTCCTTCTATGTTTTGCAATTAAAGCAAAAGTTCATATGACCTTCTACTTTGATGTTAGGCTGTAACCCAAACTCCAAATCTTCCATCCCAATTGATAATTCAAATAGGTTTCAAGATTGTTAGTGATATCTAAGTAAGGCCTTTCATTATCTACCATTTTGTTCTCATACTACAAGAAACCACATCCGTCATAGATCATATGAACTAGAAAGTCTCATAAATTCAGCAACTTCTTTATGTGCTTTTGAAATCATCATTAGATGATATAAAGTGGCTTTTTTAAGTATCATTAGCCATTTGTGCAAGTTTCTCCATCTTCTCATCAGGTACACAAAATCCTGAAGAATATTATTATTTGTCATTTTTTCCTCAAATTTACTAGCTCCATTAGTATAAAATTTCTTTATAAAGGACCTGAAATACTTACCGGTTTATGTGGTTCACCAAGTGATGTTTCAAAAGATGGATTATCATCTTTGTGAGAGTAGTCAAGAATATTGAGTGTAGAACTTAGGCCATACATAACTCTTATAACATTGTCATAAGTGACAACAGTCTCAAAAGTAATATCATATATACCCAACCAAAGCCTTTAGTATTTGTTACAACCATCGATATCTTCCCTTTAAATACCAAAGAAATATAAATATTAGGCATCTTTCCTGAGTGAAAAGATACATCTAGCACTCGGCTAATGATTTAAACAATATGTCCTATGTTCTTTTTTCTCAAGCGTGAAAACCCTAAGACTATAATTAGTAAGATTGATTCTTATAATAATAAATAAAATAAAAATATATCAAAACTTTTAAGTCCAAAATAAATTTTATATAGCAAGTTGATCAATGCATTCAAATTAATTCAATAAGAAATAGTAATTAGCATTTGATTTCATTGGTACCATCTAAAGAAGCCAATTTGATTGTCTACTTTTTCTTTTCAATTCATTTTCCTTACAAGTTGTTGAATTTTGGTAACCCATTTGCCTAAGCTCTCTATTGAACACAACAATATCTAGCTTTTGGCAGGACCAGACATACATGTTACTACTAAGAACATAGAAGATACCAACTCAACGAGCTCTTACACCAATTTGTAGGAAGCTTAAAGAAAGTATTTATGACTTAGAAATTTGATAACATGTTTTATATAAAAATATATAATATTTTCCCATGTTTGGTTTGATGATGATTTTAATAAGAGATCACAAATTCTTTTTTATAGATGTCCAATTGAGGTGATTCTTGATTCATTTGAAAGGTAACTTAAAAGGATACAAATTTTTAGAAGGCAAAAAAATAAAATCAGCACCGAACCTAAAGCAAAACTAACATCGGACACATCATATATATACCTAAAAAGTTGCTAAAAAAAATATAAGATGATTTGGAACTGTAACAATTATCAGTTCTCGCATTAAACACTCTAAAGACATGCAAAATTATAAATTTAATCACCTAAAACAATTTATGTAACTATAGCTTATAAATATTCTTATTAGGGTTATTTGTGAGGGACTTTTGGAGGTCTGTGATAGCTTCCTTTATCACTAAGCTTTTAGTTTTAAGGTTTCTTTGTATCAAGTAAAGATTTGGAGGAAGATTAGAGGAGATCATGAAACTTTTCTAAAGCTTTCTTCCCTTTCTTTCTTCATGTTAAGATTACCTCGTTTTGGTTTTTTTAATGTTTAATAGCTAAAAATCCTATTTAGGATTAGGGATGTAACTTTGGATGGATTGGATCTTTTAATTATTTAATGTATAAATTGATTATTTATTAGGTTAAATTTATTCTATTTATTTTTAATCTTCAATTTGTGCCTAATCACCAAAGATTCATTCTTAGGAATTGTATGAAGAGCTGAGAGGTAAAGTATGATCTATGCACTTAGGGAATAAGCATTATCATGCTAAAGAACCCTAGATTATTATGATACCAAATAGATTAACTATAACTAAGGATTTTTATTAGGTTGAATTGCTTATAGAGAAGTGGTAGTTACTAATTGATCATCATTTTGTGTGTCAGAGAGGGAATAAATACTTTAGGATAATTTTTTTAGAAATTAACAAATTTAATGCATTTTTGAAGGAAATAGATAGAGTTATATAAGAAATAGTGTAAGTGCACTTATACTAGACTCATCCATGGCTAAAAAACACTAGAAATACTTTAGGTATCAGATATACCTGCTACAATGACTCCTCTGGGTATGCTCAAGCTAGGAAAAGAAGTTGCAAGCTAAAGTTAGAGCTAATAAGTAAATTAGATAGGACTACTTATTTGAACATTAAATTTGTATATTAAGTGTGTAGAAAGTTTGATATCCTAGCCCTGGGCTAAAATCAAGGCCTTAATATATCAAAGATTATTGAGCTTAAGGTTGTGGATGCCCATTCTATAGTTGTTAAACAACCTCACATTCCTCTCTTTCTATAGGGTGTATATTATGCATCCCAAAGCCATCTTGAGAAAAGATTGATCATCTTTGGCAAATAGACCTAGATTGGGAGCTCGTATGAAGATATTCTCCAACTTAATTTCACTACAAAAGAAACTAAAAGTTTGTTTAACACTTAACTAGACCTCTTTAGTAAAAGATCATCTAAAGAAAATACGGTTGATGGATTCACAATCTTACATATAGAAGCATCATTAAGAGTTAATTATGGAAAAAAAATATTGATAAGGGGTGCATTATAAGGACTTCCCAAGAGGTCACCCATCCTAGTACTACTTTTAGCCAATAAAATATCATCTAAAGAATATATGGTTGATGGATTCATAAGCTTACATATAAAAGCATCATTAAGAGTTATTTATGGAAAAAAAATGTCGATAAGGGGTGCATTATAAGGACTCTCCAAGAGGTGACCCATCCTAGTACTACTGTTAGCCATACATATTTAACTCAGAGTTTTGATGGGATCCTATTACTACTTTAAATTAATTGTTATTTTAACTTAGATAACCTATTTTTTATGATAACTATAATTATATATAAGTAAACCTTAAAGCCCTAGCATTTATTATCTTATTTTCTTTTCAATAATTAATATTCTTTTTTGGTTTAATAGTTTAATTTTCTTGTTCTAAACTTTAATTATTTAATTGTGTTGTTTGTTCTAGGATTAATAAACATAGTACTATAGTTCATATGGGATTAGTACCTTATTTAATTTAATTTTAATAATTTTTATAGTTCAAATCTAAGGTTATAAATTCAGTTAGATTAATTTTTTAACATTGTTATCTAGGTGTATACAATTGCTATATTTTAATCCTTGTTTTTATTTTATTTTATATTTCTTCTATTTATTTATAATTTAGCTCTCTTATATATTGCATCTTCATAATTGGCATTATAATTATGCATTTTTGGATATGGTAATATATAATCTTTCAAACTAGATGAAAACATTCATGAGTTGTGAAAAGGGTTACTAAGGGATTTGTTACCATTGTGGCATATATGTGCATCCTTCCCATATATGCATGAACATAGAGTGGGCTCCTTAATACTGTGAAGATGTTGATTATATGGGTGCCTACAGGGGAAATATCCTAACAGTCCTTATACAGAACCTAGGGTATATGTTGGGGCCTTACAAATATCATAAATAATTTTGACTTCGATATGTATCATCCAAAATGAAGTAGCTATCCAGATATCTTTTAGGAGGAGAAAAAAGCTAGAGTATGTAGACATATGGGACAATTTAGGTTCCACCAATAACCTTAATTTCAATAGTAGCCACCGTCGTAAGATAATGAGATGAAAGACTTAAATAGGATGGAAGAGATTTTTAAGATATTTATGTCTTCCATTGAAGTTAATTAGATAAATGGGAAATTTTAAGCCTCAAGTGGACCAACATGAAGAGATGGCACAATTTAATTGTGCATCCATTAATAATTTAGAGATACAAGTCAATTAAATAGCTGAGATGAATGCTAGAAGAGGTCAAGGCAACCTTCATAGTTACAAAAAGATAAAGACAAGAGATCAAATGTTAGACATACCACTTAAGACTGACAAAACACTTGATGCTGAAGATGTTAAAAAAAAGGAAATGCAAAGGTTAGACAAGCAAGAAGAAGTGGGTGAGGAAGTAATGAACAAAAGTAAACTGGCATTGGCAACAGTCTTGATTATGAAGATAATTTGCAAAGAAGCAAATTAGTGTTGGTTTCTTCCATAATAGGCATCAATCATGAATTAGAGTAGTAGACACTTCAACCTACGGTGACATAGATTTTCATAATCAAGTAGGATTGAGATGGAGGGAAAGGAAGATATAATTGTTCTTTTGCAAAATCTAAAGAATATATAATGCTTAAAGGATCTCTTTTTCGACAAGAAAAAGTTTAAGTTTTTAGTGATTAAGTGAAGAGAATTCTAATAGCTTATAAGGAAAAGAAGGGAAATGGGACAACCTATTTCCAAAAAGTTGTGAAAGAGCTAGAAGGCCTTGTATTTTGAAAAAAAAAATGGAAGCAAGCCTCTAATTATAGATCCAAGATTAAATGCTTGAATAAGAAGTCTATCTTAAAGACTTCTAAAAAAAGTTCTTGTTGGTAGGCAACTAAACATTCTAACTTTACTGTTCTTTTATTTAGTTCTTTAGTTCAAATTTTCTACTAATGTTTTCTTCGTTAATGTTTTTTTAGGAATTCGTAGATGTTGCATCAGCAAATATGTATGGATAAAAGGGAGTTTTCTCTACCTTTCTTATGTCTCATACTTCCTTCTTATTTTTTTGACATTGAGGACAATGTCATTTTTAAATATAGGGGTGATTTTTATTTACGTTCAATTTTTTAAAGTTGTTGTATTAGTATGTTTTAGGTTAATTTTGTACTTGTTATTAGGCTTAGGATCTCATTAGTTACTTTAGGTTAATAACATAAGTTTATAAATGATTTTGTGTTGAGGTTGATTAGTAAAAATTATATCATAATATGATTAAGTGAATGCTATACAAATCACTTTGTGAGTATTATGAAACTGAATTTGTTGAGTGAAAAATAATTTGGTTTTACTTGAGTTTCCAGTGAGAAATTAGGCCTTTATATAATATTCTTCCTTTTTTATATCTTCTTTGATTTTGAATTTCTAGAACTTAGACTCCATCCTTTTGAGATTACATATAAGATATGTATAAGTATTAAAATGATAAAGGCACTTAGGATTAAGTTTAAGCCTATTTGACTATCTTTTATACATGAATCTATTATTGAGCCCCATTGAACGTAAATTAAAATTCTAACATTTTCCGTGTAACTCTTTTTCAAAGAACCTTGAAGCTTAATGAGAACCAAATAGTTGCACCATAATTCATAATTAGTAAACTTTTTACTTGTGACTTAATGTGGTTTTTGGATATGGTATGAAAAATAATAAGTATGGAGGAGATGATATGTAGATATGGTGGCAATGAGTAAGGAAACATGAGGCATTTAAAAAGAGAGAAAAAATTATTGTATAAAAAATTTAACTAATATGTATAAAAATAATGTTATTGAAAAATAAATTGATATGGCTTTTTTGTATTTAAAAAGAATGAAGAAAGAGGAGGAAATTTGTAAGATATAAGGAGTTGGTGGAGATTTTTAATTAATTTCTTTATTTGTTCACTCTACTAATTAAGTGGAGATTAAATGATTTTCAAACTTATGATAAGTTCAATTTGACTAGAAGATGATTAGTGTACCTTACCCAAAGTTTAAAAACTTATGTCAATGGGTAATACCTTATGAGAAAATTGTCAAATTTAAGTGTTTGAACTTGAAGGCGGTAAAACATTATTTGCTTTGTTTTATTTAAATACTAATTTATTTAAGATTATTATATATTTAAGCTTTGTATTTCAATTGAGACTTGATATGTATAATTTGTGTTATGAACTATGAAGTTAACTAATGAGTGTAATTAAATGTTTATGGATATCATTATAGTAAACACTCAATAAGACTATAACTCCTCCAGTAGAGACACCTGGGGGCTTAAAAGCTTGTAGAAAATAATAAATGCCACCTAGCATCTATGAAAGTGAAATTAATTCTTATTTATCTAGGATTGTTTAGTTGGTTAGGGTTTCTTATTGTCAATTGCTTGAGGACAAGTAATGAGTTAATTATGGGGGGCATTTGATAAGTTCATGTTTTGCATGTTTGTAAAGGCTAAGTTAATGTAGATTTTAACATTTCTATATATGTTTTATATAGACTTATATGATGTTTTCTTATGTTTGTTTCATTATTTTATAGGTGATCATTTTGAGAAGAGATCAAGGATTTAGGCATAACTTTATCATACTTGTTTGATTAAGGTGATTCTTAATTCATTTGAAACCCAATTTAATGGCTCCAACTTTATAGAAGACCTAGAACAAAATCTCACAGGCCCCTCTACTAAAACGACTAGGCGACCTACCCGACACCCCATAGTAACCCTCTAGTCGATATATGATCCAATTGGAAATTTCCTGTGGAGCTCTATATATTGCCCTTTTTATCGAAAAGCTTTACCTCAATATTCATAAATATAAACACTAGAGATTTTTTAAAAAATTTTATTAAAAAATTTTGTAGCACAATGACTGCATTTTGAAATCCCCATAATTTTCAAAATCCCTGTAAAAGTTTAAAACACTTCTATAATCACACCAATTTCTCAATTACAAATTTTAGACTTCAAGTCCACTCACAAGAAACCTCAAACAGTTACATTAAATGATTTTAAAAAGGCTAAAACATATTCATACATTTAACTTTAAAACATTGATATACTTGCATTCTTTACATAAATTTACATTCCAAAACATATTCAAAGATATGCAATAGTTTTATAAGGAAAAAATGCCTACACAGTAGCACATGACGAAGTTGACTACTCGCGAGGTGAAGTCCCTATCACTGAATCCCTGAGCTTGCACCTAAGACGTTATATTTTGAAAACAGAAAGTAGATTGTGAGCTAAACGAGCTCAATGAGTTTTGATTTTTCTATGCAAACCATATTTAACAATTTAAACTTCCCTAAAAACAAATTCATTTCATTTCTTATTATACAAATAACAATATAAAACATATATGTTTTTTGAAATCAAATTTCTCAAGTTACTATTAAAGTAACTTTAGGCATAAAGTCACAAGGTTGGTTCCGCATCACTTACCTACAACTAGTTAACCACTAGTTACTGAGTTGGTTCTACATTGCTTATCCGCACTAGGTGAACCGTTATACATCAATAGTTATGGAGCTAGTTCTGCATCACTTACCTATAACTAGTTAACCACTAGTTACAGAGCTGGTTCTACATCGCTTACCCGCAACTAGTTAACCACGAGTTATGGAGCTAGTTCTACATCGCTTACCTACACTAGGTTAACCCCTATACACCCGTATAATAACATGCATAAAACCTAACAGTATATTATAGGCTAAAAATCATCTTTCCTTTTTATCAACCAATAACATAATTTCAATGTAACCTTAAATCATACGAAGTTCAACTTTCAAACTTTAATTCATATATTGCTAAAACATAAACTTATACTAGCAATATTCACTTATAATGTATCATTCATATAAAACTAATAATCATACAATTTAAAATCACATGTCATTAATTCTTTTTGCAAAGAATTTATTCATATAAAATGATTAAAATAAACTCACTATTTTACAAACTTATTGCCAAGCACACTCACGCGTTCTGTGCCTCTCCGTTACCTACAAAAATCGCATTTCACTTAGGCATTTATTTCCAAATTCAGAAATAAGGCATTAAGACTATCTATTTGGTTTAACTGAATTCGAGATTAGTATTTAATCGTGTAATATGTACACTAATCACATTTCCGCTTACTTCTATAAGCTAACCTATTGTTCTCTTTTTCCAAGTCTAACTTTGAAATTACTTAAATACCATCTTTTACCCATTCTAACTTATCAATTTCTTCAAAACACTATCTCACCTAATTAATTCACCATAACTATAATCAAACTTTGACAACTCACATCAACAACTACATTTCCTCTTAAGGCCAAATTGTCCTCACCATATATACTTATATTGTCATTTCATTTTCTTTCCAATTTTTCAACGCTATTCACCTAAGATTCATATCAAGCACCATACAAACACATCATAAACGATTTCAACTTCATTGCTTTCCACATACACCCAAAATACTAAGTTTTTTTCCAAATTATAATATAACACTTCTTTTAACAATTCCAATGCCACAAACACACTTAATGACCATCCTTAATCACATTCACATGGTCATTACATCATAACCATACTTTTATACCAAAAATGCCCTTAAGGCTAAACTTAACATATTGCACATTAAACTTTTCCAAATCAATTCTTTCTCATTTCTTTACTTCATTAGCATCAAAACCATGCTATGAACATCATAAAACATTAAAATAGAATTTTGGATCATTTCATATTAAAGAAACCTAGCCATGGTCGATTCCTTACATTTTTATTTCTTAGTTTACTTTTTCTATTTAAAACCTTAAATACTTCCAAGCTTGTTATCTACTTTATTATGAGTCAAAAATCACCATTGTTCTCAAACAAATCTATCCCACTCAACACAAAAATTAGAAATTTAAGCTAGGAAAACTTATCACTTTTTCCTTCAATCTTTTGGGTGTTTGATGAATACTTAGGCTTGATCAAGATTTCTTCAAATCCAACTCAATAACCATAAGAAACGGTTGCACTCTTCTTCTTCTTTCTTCTTGGCTAAAACTTCACCTTGGTTTCTCTCTTCTTTTTTGTGTTTCCTTCTCTCACTGTTACACACTCCAATTGATGCTAATTTGTTTTACTTTTTTCTTTTATACTCCCCATTAATGATACACGTGTCGGTCTCTAATTGGTCATCTCTAATGACTCATAATCCACTCATACCATGTAAAAGGACCAAATTGCCCTTTAATGAATTTAATTAACTAACTAACCGAATTAAATTCTGAAAAATTCCATAACTGTCTTATTATCAAATTGACCATGAAATACTCTAATTAGGGTCAACACTATTTAATTGAATGCTTTAAAAAAATTTCAAATGGGTTTAAAATCGTTAATACCCATTTCCAAAAAGGCTTTTTAGTCCTAAACTTTCGGGACTCTTGAAATCTATCTAATCGGACTTATTTTTGATCCGTTTTAGTATCATTAAACTCTAATACTTATTCCAGATATTTTTTAATATTTAAGGGTTGGCTCCCCAAAAAATCACTATTCACCTAGATTCACTAGTCATCCGAAAACACCATTCACCAAAAATAAAAATTTATATTTAATGAAAGGAAAGGTTCATGGTTTTACGAAATCAACATTGTATTTGAAGTAAAACTGACATTAGAATTATCACATATGTACTTAAAAAGTTCCAAAACAAAATCGATGCTAGTTTAAAAGCGTAATAAGTGTCAATTCTTGTAGCAAACACTTTGACGACATATAAAATTATGATTTTTCTTTTAGTTACTCTAGATTATAGATACTCTTATTAAGGTTCTTTTTAGAGATTTATGGAGGCTTATGACAACCTCTTTTGTTACTAAGCTTTTAGTTTTAGGATTCCTTTACATCAAAGGGAGTTTGGAGCATGATTTGGCGGAGCCTGTCACAACTCTTCTAATTCTTTCTTCCTTTTTTTCCCTTTAAGTTAAGATTATTTTATTTTAGTTTTTTTTCATTATGTTCAATAGTTAAAAGCCTTGTTAAGGCTAGATATATAGCTTAGGATGGGTTCTTAAATTATTAATACATGTTGTGATTGTTGTTTGGTTGAATTTATTCTCTTTGTTCTTAATCTTGGATTTATGCAAAATCATTAGATATTCAATATGAAGGATTGTGTGAAGAGATTGAGAAGCAAAGTGTAATGCCCCATATTAGGGATTAGAATATTAAGGAATTTTAATGCATGGTATACTTGGCATAATTGAGCTTTTGCTTATTTGAGCATATACATTTTTGGACTCATACCAATATTTGTGCATGCATTCATGACATTTCAGGTATAAT
>JANIJF010214178.1:0-10700 GCA_024520955.1 Erythroxylum bequaertii | reverse complement strand
CAATGAATTGACTATTGATCTTTCGTGAGTTGTTTCAAAGAGTCCAATGAATTCATTCCTTGCCAATTTCATGATTTTACATGTGATTAGTGCAGAAGAAACCGCAGACTTTAGTTGTTTTTTCGCAAGTGCAGAGAACATTTTCCATGCTTGCTTGACTGATAAAAATGGATTCCAACTGTATGACCTGTGAGAAACCGACAACAGGAAAAAACCGAGGAAGCTACCATTCTTTTTTGGATTCTTTGGGTGTTTTTCTCTTTTTTTGCAACTTTTTTCTTTTTCAATAATCAACATATTATACAAATTGCTAACAATCATATCTTCTATGAGCTCACCAAATACATTGACATTGATTCTAACTTATGTTATTAGTTTATCAATGTCTCAAATTATGAATATTTTTGAGACATTGATTTAGAATTCACCTACAGCTTTGGATTCAGAATTCAGAATTCAGATTAATTAACCTAATTCCATTTCGTCTTCCACAAACAGAATTATTAGTTCCACTCTAGGAGAGTTCTTCTAAAAATCAGCTGATACAGTAATGTTAAGAAGAAACCGAGTGCCATGATTTTGAAAGATAAACAATGATCTCACTACAAAAAAAAATGGAGTTTAGTGACGGAAATTGCCGACGGACACATTCCTCGAAAAGATTAGTTAATGACGGAATTTATCGACGGATCAAGACGTCAGAGATACGGCCATAGGTAATAATTTGCAACGAATAACAGAATGTTTGTTGCAAATTTACCAACAAAAATTTTGTGTATCGTCGATGAATATACTAACTGTTATTCTGTGTTGTTTTCGGTCGGTGAATTTACCAACAGAAAAGATTTATCCGTCAAAAAAATTACCAACGGATTTGGTTATTCCGTTGATAAATTCATATTGTCATTACCGACAGATATTTGTTTTCCGTGGATAAATTGATAGATTTTACCGACGAACTTATTTTTCTGTCGATAATTTGTTTTTTATAAATACATCGGTAAATTTACTAAAAATTCTTTTTTAAAATTTCCCTGCATTAAATTTTATTTGATGATGTTATGGTTTATGCATAATTTAAACAGTTATCTGTTAATAATATTTTGATTTGTTTCAACATTTAATTTGTTAAAACAGAAAGTTGATTGATGATATAAAGTAAAAATTATCTTAATTGATAATAAAAATTATTTTGTACATAATAAGTATTTGTAATTCATACAAAATAACTACAAGTGTGCTTTTCATTTGGTGATTACGGATGTTCTGATTGCTGGGATGAGGTTCTACGTCTCCCCTTCAACTCATTCATCTCATTACGGAGTTGAGCTATGTACTCCATCGACTATTGCAACTGAGTTGCCAATTTTTGTACTGTACTCCAAAGCTCATTGACTTCATTAGTTGTCAACCGCTTACTAGATATTGTTATACTAGACGTAAAAAATTGCGAATAACATATGTCTGCAAATGATCCTAGATTTTAGTAACCAAGATTTTTGTTTGTTGAAAGCTAAACAATGGAAACTAATTTTTCTTGAATAAATATTAAAACTAGGAATGAAAGTACAAAAACTGATGATGGTTAGGGTTTCCCAAGATGTTTCACTCGGGTTGCGACGGGTGTTATAAGAAATGTGAATGCAATTACGATAGATTACAACAGATCTGATGACGATTACATTCCGATGAGGGTTTTAGCATGAACGCAAGAACGAGAAAGATGAAGTAGATAAAGCAAAAGAAGTTTACAGTGTGTAAAAAAGAAGGGAAAGAGATCAAACGAAACAACACGGAGCAATTTCTGCATTGAATTATTCTACTCTGGTGATAAGCAGCATGAGAGAAAATGCATTCCTTTGAAACGAAACACAAAGATATAGTTTTTGTGAATGAACAACGTTAGGTGTCGATGAAGCTGGAAAAGAATTCCTGTCGAGGAGAAATGGAAGCTGTTGCATTGTACTTGTGTTACAGTACCACGCTGCCATTTCTCCTGCACCAGTAATTCTTCTCAACCCTCTCTCTGTCAACACATTTTTCTTTGTGCTTTCCTTCATTTCATCTTCATCATATCTCAAAAGATGATGGACTTAAGACACGGAACCTTATTTTGTCCCTCTTTATCCAACAAAAAAACGTCGTCGTTGACTCTTTTTATTTTTTATCATTTTAATTTTAATTATACTAATATTAGTTTAATACAAAATTAAATTATAATTTACTTATAATTATGCTACTATTAATTTTATAAAAAATTAGAAAACAAAATAATTTGGTTTGTATTTGACACATTTTCATTTTTTATTATTTTAATTTTAATATTTTAAAAAAATTATAAGATAAAAATTTTAAATTTTAAAAATTGATTAATTTAATAAAATTTCTTAATTAATTTATAAATTATATAAAAATATTAAATTAGATTTAAAATTTGATTAATTTTATTATTATTATTATTATTATATTAACCCACATGCATATTAATGTAATATTAAACATCTTGACCCTATTTGAAAATCAGCTGATTGTATTAGCTAATAGTTGATTCTATCAGTAATTAGCTAATAGCTGATTTGACTAGCGGATAACATCAGTTGTTTATTAAAGATGTTTTGTAAAATTAGTTGTTTATGTATAAAATTACTTATAAGGGCATGATTTAAAAAAATTATAAAGATATGAGTATTATATCTTAGTATTTTTTTTGAATATTTTCATAAGAATTTAGATATTTATCTTTACAAAAAAACTAAGTTTGTAAATCTAATTAAAAATAGAACAAATAATAATAATAATTGATCAATTTTTAAATTTAATTTAATATTTTTCTATAATTTATAAATTAACTAAGCAATTTTAGTAAATTAACCAATTAAAATAAGTTGTTGAAATCAAAATAAATTATTCCACATGTATAATATATTGTATAATTTATTTGCATTTCACAAACATTCTCTGTAGAAAAAAACTTTATCATAAATATACAAGGGCCATGTTTGGCAATCAGCTGATAGCTGATTATGTCAGTTGATTTGACCAGCGAATAATATTAGATGTTTATTAAAGAAGATTGGCAAAATTAGTTGTTTATGTATAAATCATTTTTTAAATTTAATTTAATATTTTTAATACTTTAATTGAAATTTTAAATAAATTTAAAACTTTATCTTAAAAATTTTATTTGAAAAATTAAAATTAAAATAATAAAAACTAAAAATTTGTGTCACAAGCGTGACACAAACCAAAATAAATTTAATTATTTTGTTTTTATTTCTTTATCATTTTATTTTTAATTTTCATAAAATTAATAACAACATAATTAAAATTTAATTTAATTTAATTTTTTATGAAACTAATAGTAGTATAATTAAAATTAAAATGATAAAAATAAAAAAATAAAATGGTTCATATGTCATGCCTGTGACACTTTTGTCACAGGCGTGACACAAGTAGACGATTGTGCATGTAAGTCACGGTCGTGGAACTGCAAGTTAAGTCGTGACTCAACTTACACAACCTCTAATGACTACGTTTTTTAATTGAATCCTTAGACAAAGGATCTAAACTCCTTAGGAGTGAAATGAAACACATTTTAGCGGTACTTAAATCTTTTAGAAGAGGCTTGATTGATAAATAGGTAACTTTAATGTGAGACAAAGTTTGAATTAGAGGCGGATTAGCAAGACAACTCTTTTTTTTTCCTAATTTTAGTAAAGTTAAACTATTAATTAGGGAATCAAAAGTTCATAAAACCTATTTTAAAAATACAAGATATCGTCTTTTTTTACGTTTTCAAAGAATTGTTGCCATTTTTATTTTTAATAACAAAAAATGAAAACAACTTCAACCAAACAAATTTTCAAAACTGTTTTTTTGGAACTTGGGCCATCTCCAATGGTGTTTTGGTGTGCTAAATCTACTCCAACCAATACACCAAATTTACATTTCTAATACCACCATTTTGGTGTAATGAATGGTAAGACACTAACAACATGTTTGGTTCAATTAAATAAGTATTTTATTCCTAGTGTATTTCTGACAATTACCTATTCTTGTGTTTGGTTAGAAAAAGAGACTTAGAATAGTTATTCTCCAGTTTAATTATTCTCAGACCTTGGAGAATAGCTAAAGAAGACATACCCTTATCTTTACCTATTATAGGTATGTTGGAATAAACTTTACAACGTTGAGGACCGAAATATCATTGTCTCTCTCGCTCTCATCTTACTCTTGCAAGACTGATATCCATTTGTTTCTCTCCTTTGGCTAAATGCTTTCTTTTCTTCTCTTCTTCATTTCATTCTTCATTCTTCTTCATCTCACTACATTTTGTCACCCACCTCATCACATTGATTTTGTTCAATTCATTCACCTTGTTTCTTCAAGAATATGTTATCTCCTTCATCATGTCACGAGAAAAACCTAGTCTCCCCCTCATAAATGATGATAATCGTGTGGTGTTGGGAAGCTAGGGTTAAGAGTGATTTGAAGATTTTGAAGCTTAAATAAGTAAGTAGTATGTTATTCTTCTTGATATATTGAGTGAAACATACATGATGATAGTTAGATGTAGAATGATCATTAAATGGTAATATGTATATGCTGAAACATGAATGAGAAAACCTGGGTATGTTCATCTCTTGCTTTTACATATATGATGATCAATATTTCATAAGTTGTTGAGATGAATTTGAGTTAAAATGATCACTGAAATGATGTAGAAATTGTGCAGCAATTTGATAGATAAATGGATGGGTTTTATATTATGTTTTCTTAGTGTATCAACGTGAATCTCGTCGAGTTTTATAGAGATGAGTTAAAATGAGTTTCATGCTAATGAAAAAGGGTAATATGGTGTCTTGAAATAGGAAGAATTAGTGTGGTAGTAATATTAAAACCCTGTTAATTTTAGCAAGTTCGTCTGTCATGATCGTGCACTCATATGAGTAAGGGGTTCTATGCACGATCGTATATCCTTATGAGTAAAGAGTTCTGTCACAATCGTGCACCTTTATGATAATATAAAATTAATAAATATAAATTTAATAATAATAAGGAATTTAATAATAATAATAAGAATAATAATAATAATAAGAATAAAAATAATAAAATTAATAATAATAAGGAAGTTAATAATAATAATAATAATAAGGATATTTTAGTCTTTTTATTAATTTTTTTTGTCATTCAAAGTTTATATTTTCAAAACACACGCTGAAATAGAAATTCTTTAGCAGTAAACCAAACAAAGTAATACATAATCTATTCTATTCATCATTTTTCTATTCCTAAGAATAACTATTCTATTCCTTATCTATTCCAACCGTTAAACCAAACAGGCTATAAATTTGATGTGTTACTATTCATGCACCAAAAATTATAAAATGAATTCTTTGACATTTTTTTATTTACATATTCCGTTCACACCCTTATCACATTTTGATACATTCACATAATTTGTTAAGTAATTGAATTTAAAATATATATTACTTTACACAAAATATATCATTACAAGATCTCATTGAGACCTTTAAAATGACACTAATATTAAATTTATTTTTAATTCTTATTTATAAGTGCTATAAATTCTTTAATAAAATATTTTAATAATAAAAAGTAAATTTAAAATAAAAGATACATAAATTTAAAAATAAATAGGCTACAAATTTGATTTTAAAAAATTAAAATCCAACAAAAATGCTTGAAGTTACAACAAAATAAACGTAAATTACAACAACAACTAAACTCGAGATTATAATCAAACTAAAATTACAATATTATTAATTTTACATGTTAAATAAAGAATATATTAATTAATTACGAATAATATTTTATTTTAATTTTTAGAAATAAAATAAATTTATAAAAATAAATTATTGTATAAAAATAAATTAATATAATTAATAACTAAATTATTGTAGAGTGACGTGTATAATGATTGGAGTGTCAAAAAGTATAATGATTAGAGAAGGATAATGTTGTGAAAATAATGTTGCTTGTGCTCTGAACAACGAACGACACGTCATCGAGACGGCTTTTACTTTTTACACCTGTCATAAATTGAGTTTAGCGATCGTTTCTAGGTAAATATAAACCAAAAGGAAGCCACTGTAGAACTAACTGAGGAGCTCGCCAACAGCTGTTTCACATTTGTCTCTGAAAGGACACGCGTCAAGATCTCCATGGGATATGTCCGTAATTAGGCGGGAAAATAAGCGGCTTTGATTTATACAGCATAGACTGTATACTAATACCTCGATCTGGACCTTTGATCAGGGCATAATAGGAATAGCTTTTTCCTATTGGAGGTTCCATTATCTTACTGAAGTAATACTGCAAAGTGCAGCACGCATGCTGCTTTTGTCTGCTACTATTAGCTTTCCAAATTGCATCAAACAGGCATTTTTGTTGTTTATCCAATGGTCGATATGCTTTTGGATCAAACGGATCCGAAATTGGTAGTTGAGTGTTGTTGAAACGACAGAATTTTTGTTTGTTTCTTTCCTCTATTGTTACAGGCGAGGACCTTTTCTTTGTTGGGCTCGTAGCCCTTTTGACCAATTCTTCTATTTGAAAATATCCTGTAAAGTTTTCCCTAGCAAGCTTCGATAATAATATAGGATTCTGGAGGTGATAGCTCCATTTCTGGTAGATTATTTACCAGTTTCTTAATTCTTTGAGTATTTGAGTAATATGCCTCTAACTCCCTCTTAGTCTCTCGGCTTAGTTGTAAGAGCAGGAGTCAAAATAGAACTATCATATGAATGATGGGTTTAATTCCTAAGATTGCACATTCATCAGTGTCTAATTCCAATTCTGGTATGGCTAATGATGTCAAGTTTGCACAGTAAACCATTATTTTCCCAATGTTTTTGGGGATTTTTCCCAATTGGTCTGAGAAAAGCAAGATCCTACAAAGGAAAACACACCAAGTGGAGAAAAATCTTTTCTAATTTCTTTTTCAACTGATTGTATAGTTGAATTGTTTCTTGTTCAACTTTCTTTGGTTGATCAACTAGGTCGTGGATGAATCGTCCAAGTACAAGTACAAGACCTAGTGTTTCTTTTGAGGAACCTAGATCTACGGAAGAAAGAAATTTGGGATTAATACCCATCAGAAATTCTGAAAGAAATATTGTAGTTCCTACATCTCAAGAAGATCAAATTAGGAATTACAGGCGCTATAATCAAGCAGTAAGAAATGCTATAAACCGAGTCAAAGGTAATAGCAACAGAAATAAAGTGTTGGAAATGAACATAGACCCAAATCATCAATTGAGTCTATCTAATCAAAGAAGAGCATCTATAGTCCCGACAGAAGTTTTTTTTTATTATTAAAATCTGGATCACACTACAGTACTGAGTACATTAACAACGGATCCCGCAGAAACTCTATTCATGGCAACAGAAAAACCAAAATATAATTGGTTAGAAAAAGTTTTGCTTCCTACAGAAATGGAAACATGCCATCATACATGGCAACATAATCAACAAATAGAAAATGTTGATCACATAAATTGCAAATTTTTCAAAGCAAAAACAAATGACAGAATGAGAATACATTGTCCTATATGTACAATAACAGTATGCCAATTCTGTGCACAAATACGTTTGGACATACGTATTCAAAAGAAACAGACTATGTATGTTCCCTCTATCACGGACAAGGATAGAGTTATAAAAGAAACCTCTGAGTATATAACTCAAATACTTGCAGAAAATGAAAAATTAATTGAAGAAAATCCTTTGGTCTTGACAACTATTTCCATGTGATTATAAAAATCAGTAATAGTCATCATTTGATCTGGTAGAAAATATACTAACTCTGTTCCATTTGCTAGATCAATTTCTATTTGTCCAAGCAATCCTCTTTCATCACTACCCCACCTTTTATCTCGAATAACTATAAGAACTTTAACTCCGACATCTTTTTTATGTAGAGCAAAAATTCTTATCATGATCATACCAAGATGTATATGGTCTAAACCTTCATTTCTTAATTTCTCAAATGATTCTCTTGTAATCATTCTCATTTCTTCCTGATCTCTTGGACCAGTTATCAATTTTCTTTCTTCAGAGTAATGTTGATATACTCTATAATTTGGTTCTTGCCAATTTGAAGTATATAATACTTCAGCTGGTACCATAGATGCTCTTCTTTTGTTGGACATGCTTAGCTGATGCTCAAGGTTGATATTCATTTCCAACGTTCTATTTCTGTTACTAGATCCTGTTATTCTACTAACAACATTTCTAGCAGCTTGCCTATATCTTCTGTGATCACGAATTTGATCATCTTGTGTTGTTGGAGTTATTATACTCCTTTATGTATTTCTGATAGGAATTAATCCCCTATTTCTTTCTTCAGCACTCCTAGGTTCTTCAAATGAGACTGAAGGTCTTGAAGATGTAATAACTTTATTCATCTTCTTTCTTTCGATCTTTCGTTTTTCTAAATCGAATATTTCTTGTGGACTTATAAAATGATAAATCTTTCTTGTTTGCTTTGGAGGCGCTGTTTCTCCTGTCTCTGTGATTTTTAATTTTTTGATCCCTTGATTAATTTGTTCCAAGGCTTCTTTTATCTCAGGATTTTCTTTTGCAATTGTTTTGCCTGCTTCTATCCTGGATATTCTTGCTTCCAACTGTTCTAGTTTCTTTGATATCTTGACTAACAAGTATATCGTTATATTATTTTGCTTGACAAGTATTGGTGATACTTTTCTAGCAACTGTTTCTCCGTCAATCTTTTTGAATCCCACTGATGGTGTTCCTAAAGTTTGTGTTGCTTCAATTGCTTCTTGGTAATCTTCGTCTTCTTGATAAGAGATCCAGGACATCAAGAGTTTAATTGTTGATGTAGTGTTTCCACCAAGATTTCAATTTTTTGAATTTTTTTTTCAAGTTCTGAAGATAACTTGATTGTTTCTTTTTCTATTTTCTTTGGCTGGTCAATTATATTGTTAACCAACTCTGCGACTTCTGTTTTTGTGGGGAATTTTTTAACTTTTTATCAATATTTTCAAAAACACACTTCTTTTTCAAGATTTTCAAATTTTTCTCCTAATCTATGAAAATGCTTTAAACAAACATTCGAAAGTAAATTCACACGATCATACAAAACATGAATATTATGCAAAGTATTAAGTTTTAAATCACAAAGCAAATTTAACTCCTTATCTCCAGAATGATACAAATGTTTAAAACCCTTTTTATAACAAGAAAACAGTACTCCTTCAATTGAATCTGTTTCAAAAACTGGTTCTTAAGCTAAATCTAAATATTCCAATGTTTTCCTATTTCCAAAATAGCCTTGAATTACTTGTTCAAATCTCTCACTCATACATCTACTATTATTCTACCGATTCCTCGACTTAGTTGCAGAAATAACGCAAATTTTCCTCTAACACGCCCTCCTTGGCTTCAATGAGTACTTCTTCTTTTGTTACTTCCCAATCCACAACAAAAAACCAGTATAATAATAATAAACATACAAAGATAAGGTTTGAAATGAATTAATGCACAATACAACAGAACCAACAAAATATATAACTCGAAAATTATCTGAAACATTTAATGGAAACAGTACAGTTTAAATGTTATAACTAAGACTTTAAACAAAGGTTCATCTGAAGATAAACAGGTTAAAGATTTAGTTACACATACCTATTTAAACTTTCAAACTTTTAGCTCTGATACCAAAATTGGATGGATAATCAAGCTAAGGTCACATATGTTGAAAATCTCTTGGAAGAAATTATGAAAAGAATATTTCAACAATGGAGAATGGCCTATCCACAAGAATATGAAGTTTTGGTGGGAACAACAGATGATATACAGAATGTCTTTTCACAGATAAGAAGAATTATTACACTGGAAGATCCATATTAAGGATCAACAGAATTTCAGAATAGAGCATATGCAGATTTAGAAAGACTAAACTGCAAAGAAATCAAAAATATTAAGCAATTCATGCAAGAATATCTTTACTTGGCTTCTATGTCAGGAAGATCATTCTTAAGTCCAGAATTGTCAGAAAAATTCTTCAGGAAACTTCCAGAGCTCTATGGAAGGAAAATAGAAGAAGAATTTAAAAAGAAACATCTTGGAAATCTCATAGGAATATTACCAAGAATTCATTTCACTTGGTTTAATCTAAAAGAAATATGTCAAGAAGCAAATATGCAAAGAGGATTGAAATATTTCAATTCTTTTTGTTCACAAATACCTATACCAGGGTATTACAAAGAAAAGAAGAAATACGGTTTGAGGAAAGCCAAGACATATAAAGGAAAACCTCATGATACACATATCCGTGTATTCAAAAGAAAGAAACCACCCACACATAAATGTAGATGTTACTCATGTGGAGAAATGGGTTATTATGCGAAAGATTGCAAGAATCCTAGAGGAAATATTGCAAGAGTAGCAATGATAGATGGATTGGATCTACCTGATGATTGGGATGTAGTATCAGTAGATTTAAATGAACTGAATTGCTTGTTTTTGTATTTCCAAGTTAACTTTTGTAAATCAATGCTTTAGATGCATTTTGAGAAAATGTTACTTTGTTAAGTTGTATTTTGGGGATTTTGATGTAAGTGGCTTGAAATGCCCACCAAAGCATTGTAAAACATTCATTTTGATGTAAATGAAATGCATATGTATTATGGTTTATTATGGCTTTTCAAATCTTT
>JANIJF010214143.1:0-10708 GCA_024520955.1 Erythroxylum bequaertii | reverse complement strand
TTATATATGTATTTTATTCTTAATTTTTCCTTATATTTATAAATACCGTTGGCAACTCTAAAAATGAAGAAAAATAAAAAATATTTTTATGTTTTATGTAAAAAACTAGAAAGTTTAAATGAATGACATAATATTTTATATCCTATTTATTGTTACATGATATTGGTATTTTTTTTTTTTTGATTACATAGAGTTAAAAAATAATTGAAATTGATTCAACTTGTTACAGTTATTCAGTAGGGATGCTATACCACAAGTTAAGAAGACATTTAAAAAATGATGCAACAATTTATCAAATATAGTGAGAAAATTATAACATGAAAATTGTTAGTTTTATTTGAAGTTATTTCAAATTTAAATAAAAATATAAAATAAATAAAATTTAATATTTAGTTATGATCAAAATAACTTTCATTTATAATATATAAAACAATAAATATGCTCAAGCTACAAAGTATAACTATTTAATATAGAATTTATTTTTATCTTATTTATTGTACAAGCAAAAACTTATACATACTTTGATTTCATTTTAATAGTGAACAATATATAACGCCGAGGCTATTTGATCGAACATACAATATGTTAACTCAAGAAAAAAACCAAGTGCAAAAGGCGAGCAAATTGACCTTCAGCTTACTTATTTAGTCTTTAGGAAACATATGTTTAAGGAGGAAGGAGATGGGAATTCTGATTATGATGAGACTAGTTCCAGGAAGAGTAAAAGATGCTATTTCAAAACTAGATAGTAACTTGGTTAGTATTAAGGTTAAAATCCCTATATTTTAAGGAAATAATGATCCTAAAATATACCTAGAGTGGGAGAAGAAGGTGGAATATATATTTAATTTTAATAATTATTTTGAGGGAAAATGGTTAAAGTAATAGCAATTGAGTTTGATGGGATTAGTTTGTTATCAATAGGGATAGGAATAGTGAGAGACTGATTTGGTCATAGGAAGAGATAAAGGTTGTGATGTATAATAGATTCATAACTATCCATTTTAATAGGAACTTGTGTAAAAAGTTGCAAAAGCTAAGTTAATGTTCCATGAGTGTAGAAGATTATTACAAGGAGATGGAGATAGCAATGACTAGGAATAATATAAAAGAGAACCATGAGGCAATTATGGGTAGATTGGTATGTTTTTTGAATAAAGAGATATATGATATGGTGAAAATGCAACATTATATAAAGATAAAATGAATTTTTTTATATAAAGCTATCAAAGTAGAAAAGAAATTAAAGTTTAAAGGTGCTTCCAAATATGGTTTAATTTTTAACTCTTTATGGACAAATTGGAATGATAACAAAACATTCTCAAAACCTAAATAAGATTTAAAGGTAATGATATTTTCAAATGTAAAACTGAAACTAAATTATATTCCAAGTCATATGATGTTAAGTGTTTTAGGTGCCAAGGACTTAGGCATATTACTTCTCAATGTTCAAATAAAAGAGCTATAATTGTTATAGATAATAGTAATACAATTAGTGTTAGTTTAAATTATATGACTTAGCCACCATTGTAAGATTAAAGTGATATCAATATTGAGAGACCCATGCATGAAGATTTACTATTTACTAGGCATGGTCTTAATACATAGCCTAGATAAGATGGTAATGACATATAATGCGAGCATATATTTCATACTAGTTGCCAAGTGAATAACAAGGTATGAAGCCTATAGTTGTACTAATGTTGCTAGTACCTTGATGATTGAAAGGTTGGGGTTTGCTACATTAAAGCATCCTAAATTGTGTAAGTTATAATGGATGAATGAATATGGAGAAGTTAAGGTAACAAAATAGATATTTGTGACATTCTTTATTGGCAATCACAAGGATGGGATTCTTTATGATGTGGTGCCAATACACGCTGGTCATATACTCTTGGAGCATTCTTGGTAGTTTGATATGAGGGTTACTCATGTTGGTTATAATATTCTTTTATAATGAATAACTAAAATATTGTATTAACACCTATCAATTCATCTGAAGCATGGAAGGATCAAATCAAGATAGTTAATGGTGTATGATGAGAGGAAAATAAGTGAACACTTAGAAAAATAAAACATTGATAAAAAATAAGTGTATATAGTAAAATGAAAAAAGCATAATGATAAGTAATAGAAAAAATCCATAGCATGGAACCAAAATAGAGAGTAAAGTAAGAGAGCTAGTGCTTTTGCTAGAAATAGTGAGATTAAGAATACTATGTTAGCAAATCATCAACCACTTGTACTTTTGTATAAGGAAATTTGTTTTTTAACTAACAATTTTAACACCTCTTTGCCTAGTGTAGTTATTTTTTTGTTGTAGGAAATTGTAAATCTATTTCTTGAGGAAATACCACATAGTTTAATTCTCTTAAAATGTATAACACTCCAAATATACTTCATTCTCACTTCATCAATTCCTAATAAACTAACCTATATAGGTTAATTTTAAGGAGACAAAGGATATTCAAAGACAAGTGGCTGAGTTATTGCAAAAATTATTTGTAATGGGGATTCTTAGTCTATGTTTAGTTCTTGTAACTTTAAAGCCAAAGAAATATGGAACACGACACATGTGTGTTAATTATTGGGGTTATCAATAAAATCACTATAAAGTATAGACATCTTATCCCTAATATTAGTTCCTAGTGCTGCCCAAGAGAGAGGTGAATTGATTTTTTTAATAAATTTTTTTAACGAATAATCTTGATTTAATAACAGTTAATACATATAAGGACAAAGAATTTGCTTAACGTAATGATATCAAACAACCTAATAATTATTTATAGAGGATAGGAAAGAGAGAATGAAAAACTAATATATGGTAGTTCACAAACAACCCTTGCCTACATCCACTCCTAAGATTCTTCTTAGAATTACACATAATTCTTCTTTCAAGGTGGAGAGAAACCATTATATGATCTTTTTTTTGGTAAAGAGGAAACCTTTTATAATCATCTTTCTTGGTGAAAAGGAACATCAATGCTACTTGGAACACCCTTAAGTAAAATATATACCGCAACAGAAAAACTTACAACTTAAAAATCTCACTCTATCACTTTGATAAATCCAAAGAGACTCACTCATCTAAATATGAGACAATGATGTTTAAATCCTTGATAAATGCTTTGATGTTTGTGTGAAAGACACCCAAATGCATCTTGATATGAAAAATAATGAGAAAAAATATATTTATAGGCCTTTAAGACCCTTACTAGCCATTGGAGTAAAAAACTATCTATTAAAATAATTAATTGCAAAGTCTTGGTTGACTAGTGCAGTATATTAGTCGACTAGTGCGTATTAAATACATAGATTTACTAGCTGTTGAGACATTAGCTGACCACTCAACTATATTCGTCAACCAATATGTCCCTTGGAGGGATATTGGTTAACCATATAATCATATGAGTCAACCAATGCGTCAATAAAGTCATTTGTTACACATGTAGCTTATATTGGTCTATGAGTGTATATTAAATTAATTAATTAACTAGCTAGTTAAGACATTGGTCAGTCACTCAACCATATTGGTGGAACAATATGTCCCGTGAAGGGATATAGTTCGACAATATCACTGTATTGGTCGTTCAATATGTCAATAAACTCGCTTGTTACATATTTAACCTACATTAGTTGAACAATCCACTTTAAAAATGATATAAACAACTTCAAATATTCAAAATTAATTTTTTGAATATAATTATAATTAAAACAAATTTCAAAATTTCCTTTAAAGAATTTTTGAAAGATCAAGAGACTTTTATTTTAAAACCAAAAGTTTTAATGTCTCTTGATGAAAAAAAGGACTTATGTAATGAAGTAAGATGAAATATTTATGCATGATGATCCTTTAAGATTACTAAAATAATAAAATGATATTATAATTAACATTACAAACTAGACGGTAACTTGGTGTCCTTACTCTCCTTTTATTCTTGACTTGATCTTTTCTTCAATGATTGCAAGCATAAACTTTTGTTTATCAACTTCATGAACTATCTTCTTAATTTTAAGGTCACATTTCATTCTTATATTGCATCTTATCAAAATAATAAACTCATTAATAGTAATTATGTTTTGTTATCATCAAATTATTGATTGTAACCTCCCTTAGTTCAATACCTAGGTTAGATGATATTATTGATACATTATATGGTTTATGTGTCATCTAAAATTTATTTAAAGAATGACTACTATCAAATTTGCATGAAAAAATGCGATGAATGGAAAGCTATCTTTAAGATAAACTATGATTCATACAAGTAGTTAGTGATGATGTTTAGTTTAATTGATATACCTAGCACCTTTATAAGGCTAATGAATTATATTTTGTGTTATTTTATTGAGAAATTTTATGTAATCTACTTTATTAATATTTTAGTTTTTTTTTGGTAATCATGTTAAACATTGGCATATTATTTTTTATATTGTAAGGGAGTATAAATTGTATGCTAATCTTAATAAGTATGCATTTTACACATAATCCATTGTTTTTTTTCTTGGTTTTATAATGAGTTTGAATGGAATAAGTGTAGATAAAGATAAGGATAGGGTAGTTAAAGATTGACCTACACCTAGGAATATGAATGAGATAAGGGGTTTTCATGCATTAGTAAATTTCTATAAAAGGTTTGTGAAAAACTTCAGTTTTATTACAATATATTTAAATGAACTTATTAAACAGAACGTTGTATTTAAGTGGGATGATGTGATTGAGAAATCTTTCAATAAATTGAAAGATAGATTGATTAATGCACCTTTATTATCTTTGTACGTTAATAAAGCTTTTGAGCTTAAATGTAATGCATTTAGAATTATTGTAAGGATTTTTTTGATGTAGGATTCCAAATTGATTTCTTACTTTAGTAAAAATCTTAATGGGACATCATTAAACTATCCTACTTAGGATAAGGTTTTGTATGAATTAGTAAAAAAACCTACAAACATGATAGCACTATTTATGGTTGAAGGAATTTATTGCACTCTAAACATGAGAGCTTAAAAATTTTAAATTCCTAAGGTAAGCTTAATAAGAGACATGTTAAATAGTTAGACTTTATTGAGACATTCCTTTATGTGATTAAGTAGAAGAATGAAAAGGAAAATGTTGTAACTAATGCATTGTCCAGAAGGTATGTTGCTTTCTTTATTGTAAATTAAATTGCTTGCCTTTGAGTTTATTAAAAATATGAATGTCAATGATGCTGATTCCATTTAACTATGAAATGCTTATTCTAAGTGTGTATATGATGAGTATTATAGGCATAATTAATTTTTGTTTAAGCAAGATAAATAATGTATGCTTATGTGCTCTTTATGTAAACTACTGGTTAAAGAGACTTATTGAGGCAACTTAATGGGAAATTTTGGTATGGAAAAGACATTATATATTTTTTATGAATATTTTTATTATCATAAAATAAAAGATCATGTGCAATATGTTTATGATGAGTATGTAACATATATGTAAGCAAAATCTAAAGTAATGTTTCATGGTTGATAAATAACATATAAGTAAGCAAAATCTAAAGTAATGTCTCTTAGTTATAAAGAGTTTAATATATTTACTAAGATGACACATTATATTGCATGTTCTAAAGCTAATAATGCACACATATTGATGGTTTTTTCTTTAAGGAAACAGTATGTTTGCATGGATTGTGTAGAACGATAGTAAGTGATAGAGAAATTAATTTTTAAAGTCATTTTTGGCGTACTTTGTGGAATAAGTTAGGAAATAAGATCTTGTTTTCTATTGTTGAGCATTCAAAAAAATAATGGATAAATTGAATTAATTAATAGGATACTTACTACTTTGTTATGTGCTACGATTTAAAATAAATTAAATGGTAGAAAGGGTTATTGCATATTGAGTTTGCGTACAATAGGTCTATTCATTATACTACATCTTATTCTCATTTTGAAGTTGTGTATGACTTTGTTCTTTTAACTTCTTTGGACATCTTACCTTCTCCTAATAATGAATGTACTAATTTGGATGAAAGCATAAGATAAATTTTGTTAGAAATTTTCATGAAAATTTTGTGTTAAAATAGAAAAAAGAATGAGCAATATGCAAGTTAAGCCAATAAAGGGTATATAAAGGTTGTTTTTGAAATTGGAGATTTAGTATATATTTATATGTATAAGAAGAGGTTTCCTATATAAATATAGTTTAAGTTACAGTATAGAGGAGATAAACAATTTTTAAGTGTTAGAGAAGATTAATGACAATGCCTACAAACTATACTATAACTATGATAATATGGATGTTACTTTTAATTTTGTTGATTTATTTTAGTATAGTGTATATGATTCAAAGACGAATCCTTTTAAGGACCAAGGGAATGATGGAGATCAATTTACATTAGCAGTTATTTACAACCATTTATATGGTCCGTTGCAATGATTTGAGGGTCTAATGACTGGGGAAAAGACCAAACATAAAGGTAGCTTTGTAAGGATTAAACATGGAGATGTAAAAGAATAAGACTATTCAAGATGAATCGAATTCATTGCTAAGATTGATCACTTTGCTACATGTTAAAGGTGTAATATGCTTAATACAAAAAGAACAAGGGTTGGAGAACGTCTAACAAACTAGTTTGAATGTTTTAAGTTAAATGAAGCCCAACTCATATAATTAATATGTATTTAAGACTGTTTGTTTTATTTAAGTTAATGTTCTTTAAGCCTAACCAATGTTAATGTGGTACTTGTAATTGAAATTGGACTCGTAAGTGTTTACATTTGTAAAGTTTCATAAGTTAACTGCCCTAGTTTGGACGTTGGACAGCCTCCAAACTCGTGATCTAAAATTTAAGGATGTCCACAATTATAAATGATGAAATTAGTTAATTAAAGAGGGTATGTGTTAGTTATTTGAAAAAGAAAGATATGATTTGCCGCATGACACTTCACAAAATTCTAAGTTGGTTCCTACCATTATATATGGCACTAATTCACCCCTTAACATTTACAAAATAGGACAATTAGCACTCTAAAGCATCACTTTTAGGTTTTTGTTAGATAGAAGTGATGGTCCCATAATAAACGTACATGTGGCCTACCATATCAACCAATATGTCATATGATAGCTAACTTGTTCTAGACTTTTTATTTTGTAAGAATTTACCTTATTTAATTTTTATAAACCAAAAGCATATTTTTATTTAATTTTCAAACAATTAATTTAGGGTAAACTCTTTATTCCCTTAACCTTTAATTGCTCTTTCTGCCCCTAATCTTTGATTTTATCGAACCCCCATTTGCTCTACATTGCTCTTCTTAATTTGTAAACTTATTGACTTACAAAAATTTTCTCTATCTTTAAACCATAAAATATATTTGAACCATAATTATATTATGCAAAACCATAATTATCTTAGAGGAGCTAGAGTTGGATAATCATACCTTTTGCCTTATTTTTCATCCTTTTGTTCTTATTGAATCTATTTAGGTTTGTGTATACTTTGTTGTTATTTCTCCCTTGTTAATGTTCTCTTTACTATACTTCTTTCCCACTTTATTTCTGATTTGGTTAGATATGAAAACTTGCTTTGTGTGTCAAAGGAGTGTGTATTAGTTCCTATAACACTTTGATGATCTTGGGGCATTAATTTGGAATTCTGAGTATAGGTCTTTAACTAACAACAAGTTTTTGCGTATGGATTAATGCTTTGATGATTGATGATTATGTTTCTTACAAGAATTTGATAGTTATTTCTTACTGATTGGTAGTTGTTTTTTGATGTTATTGATTGATGATCATGTTTCTTGTGATAATTTCACTTTGTTTTTAAGTTTACATTATCTAGTTTGTTATGTCGTTACCCAACAGTCAAGATTGAAGGTGACGTATTCTAGGTCTTCAACCAATAATAATTCTTTAGCTGATGTTCAATGTTTTTATGGATTTAGCATGTGTTTAAGGAATTCGTAGAGTGAAAAAATCTAAGTAGGCTTTATGGGTGCCAAAAGTATTCGATTAGTAGAAATATTTTATTTTATACTCAATATGGGAATATAAATTGAATATATTAATAATTGTTTATTTTAGTGATGATTGTTAGGAGTTGCATGTTCTTTTGTTAGCATGATGAACTATTCACAAATAGTTTTATTTATGTTATTAACATATTAATGAAAGAAAATATTAACTTAAAGTAACAACTAGCTATGAATTACAAAGGGATAATTGAAGATAAGGTATGTAAGGGAGATGTTATAAAACTAAAAAAGGTGAAAGAAAAGAACAAATTGAGTTATAAAAAAAATAAAGCAAATGGAGTATGGACTTAACCTTGCTAATAATGAGATCAATGACTTAAAAAAGATATCTATGAAATATCTCATTGATGTTAATATATATTATTGTCATTCTTTTACTATTGAAATCATATGGCTAATGAAAGAAGTACTTGCATGTAATATGGTATTAAGGGGCCATATTATATGAGAACTACTTATTTGTAATATATGGTTAATATTATATCATTAAATTTTGGCTCTTTGCTTATACTCTTACATGCTTTCCAAGATGTGTTATACAACAAACTTTACTGAATCCATTATGAATTTTGGATATCATTATTGAGCTATTATGGTTATTACACTAAGATGTCATAGCCATCTTGTTTATCAATTATGGAGCACGATTTGTTATTGTAGTTATGTTTTTAAACCAAGAAATTATGCAGGTTAAGGACATAAGATGTAATAGCCGCTTTCCAAAACTTACTGAGGGTTAGAATTCTAGACTTTTGAGTCATATCATTTTATAATTAATGAGGTGTATTTCATTCACCTGCATAATATGAGCATATATACACACATGAATGTTGATTTGGGAAATATTGCAAAGATTGTATGTGCACTCAATTGATATATTTCGGGGGTATGAAAGGTTTAAAATGGTTATGATATGATTGTGTATTGTTTATGTCTTAAATTTTGGTTTGATGGATTATAATTAGTAATTTGAAATTAATTGTTACAATTGGAAGAGTAATGAATTAAAATGTAAATTTAGTCTAGGGAAAATGTCAAGTGGCAAGACAAGTTGACACATGGAAACTGAGGATGTCTAAGCCTATAAAATGAGTGACATTTGGCATAGAAAATTAAGTGACAAATGGCAGTAGTGATTGAGTGACAAATGGCCTAGGATTTTGATGACATTTGGCAGCTTATATATAGGACAAGTAGATTGCATGCATAGGTGACAAATGTCATTGTAAAATAGTGACACCTAGCACCTAATGAATTAAGCTAATGTAGAAATTGTTTCTGCTGCCTTCTTTCTTCTCTTTCCCTCTAACCACTGAAACACACACATACCCTCAGAGCTTCTGAATTTTTCTTTAATTATGTTCGTCACCACTCAAAATCTTAACAAAATTCTACATCAAGAAAAATTTATTCAGCTGATCTCTTCTTGTTGCTAAAAAAACATTTTACTTCTATCTTGTTTTTGGAATTGTGCTTACATGTATGGAAGGCTAGGTTAGCTTGATAATTGAGGAGGTATTTGAGCTACTCAAGAATGTAAAATAGTGATCTATTGTGATATAAAATAATAGAACCTGCTGATGAATGAATTAGGGATTGATTGATTGAAGTGTTGGTGTTAAATATGTATTCGACAAATGATGCGTGAATGGTGGTTTTTGTTTTGTTTAGCATGCATGAAAAAAAATAGCTTATGAGATGTTAATTGAATGATTTTGAGCTAGAAATTAAAATGAATTTGATGAGGAATTGAGGTATAATTAATGGACTATTATGAAGGTGTTTTGAATTTGATATGAAAGAGTTTTCTTTTGAATCTGAAAAAAGTTGGGGATGTTAGTGTATGTGTACGAATGATTGCTAGTGACATAACTGAATAGAATTTAGAGAGCTTTAATGTGACCAATATGGAAGCTATATTAACATGAATTGAAGTAGCTTTCGAGAGTATGAATTCTGGAAAAATTGAAGTGTTAATGAATTCTGGAAAAATTGAAATGAATAATAGGGGCATTCATCCCACGATCATGGCCGAAGCTTTTAAATGATAATTTCAATTTTGTGAATTTGTTGAATTAAGTCACTCTACATTGGTGTATTTGGACTTGATTTAGGCTTGAAATGACTGATAATTGATGTCATTACTTAATGAATGGATTGTCTTGATATCAATGTATTTAAATATGTAAATTCTAAGTTGTTAAAGGAATAAAGGTGTTCTTATAAATACAAATATGATCCAAAGGAAATGAGTAAGGTGTATTAGGTATGAATAAATGAGAATTGAGAAATTGTGTGAATGCATATTGCTAGAAAAGGTTGATGAATGTATGATTGATGAATTTAGAGTAATTAAACTTACTTAAGGTATAAACCTGAATGCAAAGTGGTAATATACAAGCCATAATAATTGAACGGTCAAGATTTGTGATTAAGAATATATACCCAGAAAGGTTAATTGAGCATGCATTGAACATGATACATATACATATGCATGATTGTATATTCATATGATTGAAAAAATTAGTGATTATGAACTATATGTTTACTGTTTGACTATAAACGCACAAGTTGATCACCAACATCTAGACATTGTTGTGACACGACCCGCCTTTTTGGGCCGTGTTGGCACTAGGGAATGGGTAGGTGATCGCGGCTCTGTCGTTCGATCCGAAAATCGACCTTGGAAACCGGT
>JANIJF010214122.1:0-10711 GCA_024520955.1 Erythroxylum bequaertii | reverse complement strand
CTCGAGGGTTCCGTGAAACAAAACGGCGAAACCGAAGTTTGCACCGTGAACGAAACGAGTCCATTTTCGGATCTCGTAGGCCATAAGCGAGCAGCCGGGAGAAGGCTTTTATGTCAACGTCGACGTGACTCCGAAACGGTTCCTCTCTCGCCCACACACAAATCAAAGTTCATGCTTCAAAGAAATCATGATTTGTCTTAGACAAAATGCCATCATTCAATCTCATTGGCATACAATCATATCCAAATGTTAATACATATCATGACATAGACACAATTAAATCATTTTATCATAAAGTCATATACTTTACAATGTATGGCATAACATAAAACACATGATATCCCAAGTTTCACAACATAGAAAATTCACAACTTCACATTCAAGCATACATACAACAAAACATTGCCCATTACATAATAACTATAATTAATTTACCCACCTTAGCCTTGCAATCTCCAAAATCAATGGTTTCTTTCTTCTTGCTCTAGGATAGCCTCTTGATTGCCTATACACAAACAAAACTTCATGAATTTCAATCCAATTGGGAAAATCCCCAAATTTTCCCTTAATCAACAAAACCCCAAAATGTCATAACCCTAATTAAAACTCAACCTAATCTATCCATAAATTGAATGGGTTAGAAAACTCTAACTCTAATCTAGGAACTCAAAACCCCCACAAAACCATCATCTTCTTCCTCCTCACTACCCTTTTTCTCTCTCTAAGGTTTTCCCCATTCACAACACAACAACCCCTTTCTTCAACAAATCAAGAAGAAAATAAGATAACTTACCTTAGAAGCTTTGATTTTCTCCTCCTTTCCACAATTCTTCCACCTTTTCTCTTGGATTTTCGACTTTTCTTCTTCCTTTCTTCTCCTCCTTCACGACTTCTCCTTCCTTCTTCTGTTTATTTTCGTTCTCTCTCTCCTCTCCTTGCTTTCTACGACACTTGCTCCTCTCCCTCTCTAATTTGCTTTCTTCTTTCTTCCTTCTATGCCCATTATGCCCTTCACTTAAAGCCCCTTTCCAACTATGCCCTTGGTTGGCTTTTTAATGACCCCAACTAGCTTAGTTCAATTCTAACCTCAACTAACTCTTCTTTCTAATTCCAATTCCAATTTCTAATTCTTCCCCAACAAACTCTAGTTAGGGACCAATTCTAAAATAAAAAAATTAAACCAAATAAATAAACATAAACAACCAATTAAGCAAATTTATAAAGAAAACAAGGTCTAACAGTAATTCATTTATGATCAATAACAAATAGGGGGAGAAAGGAGAAAGGAGAAAGGAGAGAGGAGAAAGAAGAAGAAAATTGTACATCATTCTTTGTAATACTTTTCTTTCTTACTAATATGATTAGTTTTCACATGCACCGCGGAGACAAAAATGAGATAAAGCACGAAGACAAAAGTAAGACGAAGTAAAAACTAAGACGAACCGGTTGAATTTAGAAAAGCGTTTCAAAAGCCCGGAGGCAAAAGTAATACGAAATGCACAGACAAAAGTAAGACGAAGCAAAAACTAAAACGAAGTGGAAACTAAGACGAAGCGCTTGAATGCAGAACAACGTTTCTTCTATTAAGATAATTATAATATCAATAAAAACCATATCATGCTATAGAATATTAATCTTTTATTATGTAGCATATTATGCACATTTGTTAAGTGCGTCAATCAAGGAGCTCAAAATTATCATCTCCCTATTAATGATTATAATATAGTGAACTAATTTATTAAAAAGCGAAATGTTTACTGTATCATATATAAAATCATTAAGATCTCATTTTTAAGGCTCCATGGATATCTAAATTCATAAATTAAATTTAATACGACTCCGAAGTGATATCAAGGGGATGGCCGTTGGTTTCCTCCGAGAAGGATTACTCAATTCATTTAAAAATCGTGTCAACTCCTTTAAATAAGAAACAACAGAGGTATTAAATGCCAAATCAATTCATTTCAAATTCACGCTATTTCCTTTAAATAAAAAACAACAGAGGCATTAAAAGCGAAATGTTAACTACATTAGATATAAAATCATTAAGATCTCATTTTTAAGGCTCCATAGATATCTAAAATCAGAAATTAAATTTAATACGACTCTAAAGTGATATCAGGGGGATGGCCGTTGGCTTCCTCCGAGAAGGATTACTCAATTCATTTTAAAATCCTGTCAACTCCTTTAAATAAGAAACAACAGAGGTATTAAATGACAAATCAATTCATTTTAAATTCACGTTATTTCCTTTAAATAAAAAACAATAGAGGTATTACATGCGAAATGTTAACTGCATTAGATATAAAATCATTCTTCTCCCACTCCTCTGTGTAGAGTAGTCAGAACATAGGTCCTCTGTGAAAGTTTCCCACATCTCTTTAGGATTTGTTGGCGAACAATAGAACAAGAGTGTAGCAAATAAGAGTCTGAAGGATGTTGGCATTTGAAATATCATAGCTTCCTTAAGTGTTTGTTGTATGTAAGAGTCAGATGCTAGCAATCCTAAATGCAGTGCAGCATCTCTGAAAGAGTTCATATTTTGACCATTGAATAAAACCGTAGACCATCTGTACACACAATAAAACCTGGATGAAAATCGAAGGAAAAAACGCAAAGACAAAAAAGGAAAAAAAATGAAGGAAAAACGAAAACTTATCACAGCTGCAGAGAAACAAAAGCAAAAACGAAAACTTACCAAAGCTGCAGAGAAACTCCCAAATGTTGAATAAAACCATGGGCCATATGTACACACAATAAAACCTGGATGAAACTCGAAGTAGAAAACGCAAAGACAAAAAGGAAAACAAAATCAACCAAAAGCGAAAACTCAACGAAGAAAGAAGCAAAAAGGAAAACTCACCACAGCTGAAGACAAACTCTAAATGTTAAATAAAACCGTAGGTCATCTGTACACACAATAAAACCTAGATGAAATTCGAAGGAAAATATGGAAAAACTTATCATAGCTGCAGAGAAACAAAAGCAAAAATGAAAACTTAACAAAGCTGCAGAAAAACTCCCAAATGTTGAATAAAACCATAGGCTATCTGTACACACAAAAAAACCTGGATGAAAGTCGAAGCAAAAAACGCAAAGACAATACCGAGGAAAGAAGCAAAATGAAAAACTCACCACAGCTGGAGACAAACTCCAAACGTTAAATAAAACCGTAGGCCATCTGTACACACAATAAAACCTAGATGAAGTCGAAGGAAAATATGGAGAGACAAAAAGGAAAAAACATGAAAGTCGAAGGAAAAAATGCAAGGACAAAAAGGAAAAAAATGAAGGAAAAACAAAACCTTACCACAGCTGCAGAGAAACAAAAACCACTTACCACAGCTGGAGACAAACTCCAAATGTTAAATAAAACCATAGGCCATCTTTATGAAATTCGTAGGAAAAAACACAAAGACAAAAAGAAAAGAAATGAAGGAAAAATGAAACCTTACCACAGCTGCAGAGAAAAGAAACAAAAACCAAAAGGAAAACTTACCAAAGCTGGAGAAAAACTCTAAATGTTGAAAAAAACCATAGGCCATCTGTATACATAATAAAACCTGGATGAAAGTCGAATGAAAAAACGAAAAGACAAAAAGGAAAACAAAATCAAGCACAAACGAAAACTTACCACAACTGCATATCGCAGCAAAGAAGCAAAAAGGAAAACTTACCACAATTGCAAATAAACTGTAGGCTATCTATACACACAATAAAATGTGCCTGAAAATAAAAAACGGAATTATAAAACCATGGCTAACAGAGGAGGGCCAAAGAACCATGGCCCATATGTACACAACATAAAGCTGAAATAAAATATAAAACCATGACTGAAATAAAACCGCCGCCGCCGCCGACGACGAAGAAAAAAAATGAAAGAGAAGCAGAGGAGGTCGAGGGCGGAGAGTTAACAAAGAACAAGAGAGGAGTAGAGGAAGGCAAGGGCGGAGAGCTAAAGAACTGCCGACGATGACGAAGAAAAAAAACTGAAAGAGAAGCAGAGGAGGTCGAGGGCAGAGAGCTAACAAAGAACAAGAGAGGAGCCGAGGAAGGCAAGGGCGGAGAGCTAAAGAAAGAGAGAGAAAGCTTTGCGCAACTCTGGGTAAATAAATCAGGGAATGAATGGAAGAAGGAGAGTAATAATAAAGACACAACATTTAATGAACAGATATAAGCTGTCAGATTAAATGAAGGAGCGAGATAGATTGCGTGGTCACAATATTCAATGAACAGATATAAGCTATCAGAATAAATGGAAGAGCGGTATAGATTGCGTGGTCGTCCATCCCAACTCGTCCTTAGTATATATATTTAACGAATAAATAACTGCCTATAAGTAGTTTCAAATGTTAAGAGGATGTAGTTATATCGTCAACACAATTAATTCTCATGACTTCGATTGGGCTTGTACATCCAACCCAATTAAGGAACCACATCTGTAATAAATAAAAAAGAAACAAAAAATCTTGCATGTGATTTTTTTTCTTACCAGCCCACGTCATATTCATATAATTTCTTGACGAAGGAATTGGACGCTTGACGATAAAGAGAAACACGTGAGTAGGAATTTCTTTTCTTTTTCTTTTTGTTTTTCACTTTTTTTTTTTTGAACTTGACGATAAAGACAAACACATTAAGTAAGTTTCATCCTAGTTATTAGTTAATCTTCCGTATGTGCTATACTAAACAAAAATCTGGATTCCTCACTCAATGACTTGGAACCACGTGGACCACAATTTTATCAAGATTCTGATATCTTTAAGTTACAGTTGCATCATACTGTTGAAACTTGAAATATATAGCCACGCCCCTTCGATTACATTTTCATTACCCTATATTCCCATCCCTTCTCATTATCATGCAGCAAGAAATACCCCTTGTACTGGCCTTCCTTCTCCTTGTCTTCGCTGTATTGCGATTAGCGAAGAAATCAAAAGGCCATGACTCAACTCGTACACCACCTCCGGGACCATGGAAATTACCCTTAATTGGGAACATCCATCAGCTGGCTAGCTCTGTAACGGCACCCCATTATCTCTGTGCACACTGGGCCAAAAAGTACGGACCAATCATGCAGATTCAGATTGGAGAAGTTCCTACTGTTATTATTTCTTCACCAGAAGCAGCAAAAGAAGTGTTGAAGACGCAGGAAATCAACTTTGCTGAAAGACCAGCTCTTCTTGTTGCAAAAATCATGCTTTACAATCGTCAGGGCATTTCATTTGCAAAATTTGGAGACCACTGGAAACTAATGCGAAAAGCATGCGTATGGGGGCTATTTAGTGCAACACGTATACGCTTATTCAGATCAATCAGGGAAGAAGAGGTATCGAATTTAATCAGATCCATCCGTTCGAAAGCAGGTTCACCAATCAACCTCAGGGAACTGCTTCTGGATTTGTCATATGAAATCATTACAAGAACAAGCATTGGTAAGAAATGCAAAAACAAAGCTCAATTTTTACACATCATTGAACAGGTGACAAAGGCCTTAGGAGGTGTCAATATCGTAGACATATTCCCTTCTGCTAGATTATTACACATGATTAGTAACATGACGTCTAGACTCCAAAGGTTGCATGAAGAGACCGATCAGGTGCTCGAAGACATTATCAATGAACGTAGAGCCAGCAGGGTAGAGAAGAAGACAGGTGAAAATGAAATTGAAGCAGGGAATGATCTTCTGGATGTGCTTCTGAATCTCCAAGATGATGGAAACTTTAAAGTGAAAACAGATAGCATCAAATCAGTTATCCTGGTTAGTGGACTTATTCAAGCTTGGCTTAACAAACCAATTTCTATATATATCACGATTCAATCTAAAGATGTTCTAACGTGACAAATACAGCCCAGGCATCTGTCTTTCAATCTGTGTTTGTATTTAGCTAGCATCAAATCTATCTTCTTAGTTAAAACTGGTAAGACTTCACATACAGCAAGGTCAAATTATTTGAACCTAGCTAACTCGTTAATTAGTCGTATTTCAGGAGATGTTCATTGGTGGGAGTGAAACGTCATCAACCCTTTTGGAGTGGATACTGGCAGAATTGATCAAAAACCCAAGTGTAATGGAAAAGGCACAGGAAGAAGTGAGGCAAGTCTTGCGTAACATTGAGAATGTTGAAGAATCAAATATCGTAAATTTGAATTTCCTGAAGCTAATTATTAAAGAAACTTTGAGATTGCATCCTCCTGGACCTTTCATTCCAAGAGTATGCGTCAATAGTTGTGAAGTTCACGGATATGCCATAGAAGCTAACAGCAAAGTAATGGTTAGTGCATGGGCTATTGGAAGGGATCCTAATTATTGGATCCAACCTGAGAAATTCCATCCTGAAAGATTCCTATATAGCTCCGTTGATTATAAAGGTGCCAATTTTGAATTCATCCCATTTGGTTCTGGAAGGAAAATCTGCCCAGGAATGACCTTTGGTTTGGCCATTGTCGAGTTGGCTCTTGCTCAACTGTTGTACCATTTTGATTGGAAACTTCCAAATGGAGTAACACCAGAAGGTCTTGACATGGAGGAGCATTATAATTCCACAATTAGAAGAAAGGATGATCTTATATTAACTCCCATCCCATATCATCCTTCGTCCGTGTAATCAATTAGAATTGTAAACATCTTGTTAAGTGATACTAGTGGATAGTATTTATTTTGTAACTGTTGTCGTTTTATGTTATAGCATTGTAGTTTTGTACATATTAGTGTTGTCTTGTTCTGTATATATGAAAAATCTGACTTGATGTACAGTTGAAGTAATTGAATAAAACAAGTCAGTTTATTTACGACTCTCTTGAGACTCTGTACATGGTATCAGAGATGGTCTTGATATTGTCGTCGATCAACGATTGAAGTACATAGGAGTGCACAGGGTAGCTGGTTGATGGTTATTGCGTGCTCGATATGCTTCTATAGTGGAGGGCGTAGCTGATTTGTGGAAGTCGAGTGTTAGGGTTTCGCATTACTGTTTCTCCGACAATCAAGAATTGGGGTTTCGGTTTTTCCTCTGTTTCTTCTACCGAGTCTGAAGGTTGATCGTAGGTATTTGCCACGATGGACGGGATATCACATGAATCTCCCACAGGATCGACTCTAGATCCTCGATTGAGAGGTATGTGATGATTATTTATCGTTAGCGGTTATTTTTCTGTTAGTTAGTTATCAAGATTAGCTAATAGTTCTAGTATAGTTGATCATGTATAAAAGTCAAGACAATGTACAGTGATTGCGTAATGGAATACACCGAAAGTTCTCACAATTCTTTTCTGCTTTAGATTTGTTCATGCTATCAGAGAAGTGAACGATCTTGCAAACGTTTGATCAAGATTTGACGGAAGCAATGGGAACACGTTTTCCAGGTTCTGACGAGCCACAGTATGATTGTTTACAGCTGTATAGTTCTGATCAACCTGGTATGGTGTTAGTTACTGCACCATTAACTGACGTAAACTTCTATTCTTGGAGGATTTCTGTTCGGAATTCCTTGGAGGCTAGGGATAAGCTTGGGTTTGTGGATGGAACTATCCAGCCACCTACATGCGAAGTGCGATACAGACGTTGGAGGAAAGTCGATTGTATGGTCAAGCAATGGATTCTGAATTCCATTTCCAAGGACATATCTGAATCATATATTACCTGCGGTTCTTCTAAAGCATTATGGGATAAGCTCGAAGAAGTCTATGGAGAGAGTAATCTACCACAACTTTTCCAAGTGCAAAGGGGGATTAATTCAGTTGAGCAAGGTAACTCCTCTTTTACTGCCTATTACAATAGGATTAATAAATATTGGGATGAGCTAGGGCAGCTTATGCCCATCCCGGCGTGTAGCTGTCAAGGTTGTCATTGTGGAGTTCCCAAGAAGTTAACGGAGATGGTTGGTGCGAATAAATTGATTCAATTTTTGATGGGACTGAATCCCTCATATGATCATATTCGAAGCCAAATCTTGGCGCAAGATCCGCCTCCTACCGCCAGTAAAGCATATTCTCTTGTACTACGGATTGAGAAGCAGAGGCAGGTGAACATATTGACTGAAGACGCAAGTGCTATAGCCATAATGGTGAAGGATGATTCCTGTAGCAAGAAGGGAGCATTACCTCCAAAAACTATGATTAAGACTGGCAATCAAAAGAGAGATAATAAAAGAAAAGAGGATAAGCATTGCGATTACTGTAATTTGGATGGTCATGAGTGAGACACATGCTTCAAATTACACGGGTATCCTGACTGGTATACCGAATTGCGAAACAAACGTGATGGTACAAAGAAAGGGCAATCTAAAGGAAAATCTGTGCATATGGTGGATGCTGTTGAACAAGGTGTGGAGACTGGACTTGATTTCTCCAGTAATTCCTCTTCCCTTTCCGCGTTAATTCAACAAGAGCTTGCGAAGATGTTGAAAGGGAAGCACTCCGGTGATTCTCATTTCCTACATTTAGTGCAGAACGAGTTTGCAGGTATGTCCATTCTGAATCCTACTATTAAGTCTATTAAGCAATCTAGAACTTGGATTGTGGACTCCGGTGCCACCTCGCATATATGCGCAAATAAGGAAATGTTTCGTTCGTTGGTCCCTGTTGAGATTCCTTGACAACAATTCTTTTCTGAATGACGTATCAGATTGTAATAAATCGTGTGTTCTTCTTCCGCCTCTTAGTGCTACAGATGAGAAAGTTTGTAATGTTCATAACCGACTTGATGACAATGTTTTATGGCATTCCAGATTGGGACACCCATCTGACATTGTAATGAAGCATATACCTATTTGTAGTGATTATGTTAATAATGGGAATTTTGTTTGTGAAGTTTGTCCTCTCTCTAAGCAAGTCCGAAGATCTTTTCCCATTAGTCATACCAGAGCAGATGCTAACTTTGAATTGTTGCATGTCGATATTTGGGGCCCGTATAAAGAAATGTCTCTGTGTGGGGCGCATTATTTTTTAACGATTGTTGATGATCGAACCAGATGTACTTGGGTTGCCTTCTCCCAGTGTGCCTTCTTCTTCTCCTTATACTCCTAATACATTTCCGTTTATTGTGAACCTTGATTTCAGTACCTCTTATGTTAATTTTCTTGCTATGAGCCCACCTCCTATTTTCATGCCAGTAAAGATCCTAACTGGGTTGCGGCTATGGATTCTGAGCTTGCTGCACTCGAAGCTAACGACACCTGGGAGCTTACTCGGTTACCTGAAGGGAAGAGGGCCATCGGTTCAAAGTGGGTATACAAGGTGAAATTGAAACCTAATGGGGAGGTGGATCCTTTTAAGGCTCGTTTGGTGGCCAAGGGCTACAATCAAATTGAGGTCGTCGACTACTAAGATAGTTTCTCCCCGGTGGCTAAGGTCGTGACGGTAAGAATTTTGTTTGCTCTTGTTGCTGCGAAACTGTGGCCTTTGCACCAGCATGATATCAATAACGCCTTCCTCCATGGGTATCTGGACGAAGATGTGTATATGCTTTCGCCTGAAGGTTATACGCAAGCTGGTCCCAATGATGTTTGTAAATTGAAGCGCTCGTTATATGGTATGAAACAGGCTTCTCGGCAATGGAATGCCGAGCTTACTGCTCGACTCCAATCATATGGTTTTCAGCAGTCCCCGAATGATCACTGCCTATTTACTTTGATGACTTCTTCTTGTTTTTTGATTTTATTGGTTTACGTACATGATATGCTGCTTACTGGTGATTCTGTTGACGAGATTCAGAGGGTAAAATTATTTTTGGATAATGTTTTTACTGTTAAAGATCTTCAGCATGCGAAATATTTTTTGGGTGTTGAGATTGCCAGGTCTTGCCGCGGCATTTACATTAACCAACTGAAGTACGTCTTGGATTTGGTTGCTGCTGCAGGTTTGCTGGGTAGTAAGCCAGCTGCTACTCCTCTTCAGAAGGGCTTGAATTTGCCTGCTACTGATGGTTTGCCCCTTGAGGATCCTTAGTCGTATCGCCAATTGGTAGGCAAATTGTTGTACTTGGACTACACTCGCCCCGACATTACGTTCGCTGTTCATTAGCTCAGCCAATTTGTTCATGCACCCATGGTGTCCCATTGGTAGGCGGCCCAGCATGTTTTACGTTATTTAAAGGGTTGTCCTTCTTTGGGATTGTTTTATCCTGTGGGTTCTTCGTTTAAAATTACTGCATATTGTGATGTTGATTGGGCCAGTTGCTCTGATTCTCGTCGTTCTGTCTCCGGGTTTTGTGTGTGTCTGGGCTCTTCCTTGATTTCTTGGAAGTCGAAGAAGCAATCCACTGTGTCTAAGTCGTCTGCTGAGGCTGAGTATCGCAGTATGAGTTCTGTTGTGTGTGAACTCTTATGGATTTCTTATGTTCTGTGTGATTTTCAGATTCCTGTTTCTCTCCCTGCTTCTCTGAAATGTGACAATCAAGCTGCCCTCCATATTGCTGCTAATCCCGTGTTTCACGAACGGAACAAGCATCTTGACATTGATTGTCACATTGTTCGGGACCAGCTGCGTCGAGGTTTTCTCTCTTTGTCTCACACTTCGTCTTCCACTCAGCTGGCTGATATGTTTACCAAATCCCTTTCCTCTCCTGTTTTTACTGCTTTTGTTACCAAGTTGGGCTTGTTCGATTTCCTACAAGCTCCAACTTGAGGGGGGGATGATGATTATTTATCGTTAGCGGTTATTTTTCTGTTAGTTAGTTATCAAGATTAGCTAATAGTTCTAGTATAGTTGA
>JANIJF010214110.1:0-10714 GCA_024520955.1 Erythroxylum bequaertii | reverse complement strand
CTTAAAACCTTGTTCAAAGCATCTTAGTGTGTGGAATGGACAAGTTAATGCAAGTGGTCAATTGGATCAAGCACAATATCAATATCAAACACAACTAGGCAGATAAAGAAATTAACATAATCACCAAAAGACATATATGAGACTTCATATATTTTAAGCATAAAAATTCTACATATAACCATATCCATAACATAAAACATTGTTCACACTTGATTAAACTCTAACTAAGCTAATCTAACTATACTACTGCAAGCCCTAACTCAGCGATTTACAATAATATAATTAAACTTTGACAATGTCGGATTACTCCCCTTTTAAGCACGGTGAACTCAAGCCATTGCTACATTTTGAAGAGGTCGGAAGCCCTAGCCCTGCATGACTCCGAAAATCCTCATCATTGTTGAAGTTTCGACATTACCCATGGCTGCAGAGACGAACGGTGGAGGTGATGATGAAGTGGCCGGTGGTGATGGATGGTGATTGGAGATGGAAATAATGGTGGTAGGGTATCGGAGCATTTCTGTCGTCTCTGGTGGCTGCCAAAAAAAATGTTCTGTGTATTCTCTATATGATCTTCGTAGTCGGCTCTCCTTTAATGACCTAATTTGGCAAGTTTTTAAAGGAAGGGGTCCGGTCAGGTTGGAACAGTGAGAGAATTTTCCATTTAAAGTACGGGCACCCGTCTGCTCGCCACGGTGAGATGATTAGTTGACGTCACGGTGTGCTCTTTTGGGCTCGCTCGCCGTGGCGGAACAATTAATAGATGCCGCAGCGTGTTGTCCTTGGTTCGCTCGCCGCGGCGAGGAGATCGGTATGTGCCGCGGCGTGTCTTCGTTTGGATGCACCGCGACGTGCGTGAAGGAGCTCACGTCCTATTGACTTTCTCCTCTCTTTGACTCCCTTTTCTCTTACAATATAAAATAGCAATTTGCAGTATCAATTGTCCTTAGAAAAATTATAATACAGTTAATGTCAATTTGCAACAATTTTACTAACAAATTGCAAATGATATGAGCTCACTATAAGGAACTAATTTAAGCACAAAAATTACAAATTAGGAGTCAAAAAGTGCATTAACAGTTATGAAAGTGTAGTCAATTTATAAGCTAAACTTGGGCTCAATCAATTAGTAAAGAATCAAATCCAATAGAGTCAATGTGTTAAAACCATAGATAATCTTAAAAGGTGAATAATCAATAATGATATGAACAAGTATAGTATATGGAAATTTTATAAGTGAAAAACAATCTTCCTAATTTTTAAAGTTCTTTTGAATGATAGCATAAAAAAGTAGTCAAAGTTATTTATTACCTAAGGTTGATCATCCATTTAAGGGAGAAAAATAGTTAAAAATAATAGTTAATTGTTAAATTTTTCCACAAAAAACTTTTTAAAGTAGCTAAGGAACTTAATATGTCTATCAGACATAATACTCCTAAAAATGTCATAGTTATACTTTCTCCCAAAAGAACATTAACTATATTGGTTACATCATCAATTTTACTACATGGAATAAAATGTTTTATCCTAGAAAATTTATCAAAAATAAAATATATATAATCTTTAGCTCCTTTATACCAAGGTAAACTTAAAACTAAATCTATAAAGATTACAAACCAAGGTTCATTAACATCTAACGAAAGAATATACAAACCATATGTTAGTAATATTAGAATTAGCTTTTTTATATGCAATATAATTAGCACATATCCATTTAACATCATGATGTATATAAGTTCAAATTTAAAGGAAATGGTCATGCAAAATCTATAGTCTTTTTATGCCAAAATGAACCATCAATCCTTTTCCATCTATGTTATGCCCTAATAACTTACTTAAAGAACTATTAGGCACATAACTTATCTTTTAGATAAAAATTCATCATACATAAAGGATTTTTCAAATTTAGTTTTCTCGTAAGCCCTAAAGGTAGATGTGAAATCATCATTCTCATATAATTCTTTAACATCGTCAAAACTAATAATTTTAAATTTAAAGTAGAAATTAGAGCTTACCTTTAAAACAATGCATCAGAGACATCATTTTCTTATCTTATTTGTACTTGATCATATAAGAAAATGTCTAAATGAACTCCTTCCACTTGGCATGTTTTTAATTCAACTTCTTTGTCACTTTTAAATGCTTCAAGTGCTTAGGGTTAGTGTGAATAACAAATCCCTATAACACAAATAATATTGTTCATTCTTAAAAGCTCTTACTATTGTATATAACTCATTGCTATAAGGTAGATAGTTAAGAGTAACTTTATTGATTTTCTCACTAAAATAAGCAATATGTTGATTTTTCTGCTTCAAAATAGCACTAATACCTATTATAGATGTATCACAGTCAACCTAAATTTTTTTAAAAAAGTTAGACAAGCTAATAAAGAAGTAGAATTTAACCTTTCTTTAAAAAAATTAGAAGTATGCACTTGTTCATCACCCCACTTGAATCTAATAGATTTTTTGACAAATTTGGTGAGTGGTATAGTTAGTATACTAAAGTTCTTAACAAACCTCCTATAAAAACTAGCTAAACCTTGAAAAAGCCTAATATTAGTTATAAACTTAGGCATAGGCTACTCTTGAATGAGCTTTGTTGAACCAAGGGATGTTTCAACCAATGTTGTGATGATTAAAAAAAAACATAAGTATTACTCATAAGTTTATTATTTTGATGAGAAGCATTATAAGAATACAATGTGGCCATAACTTAAAAATATAGTTCCTGAAGATTATAAAGAAAAGTTAGAGTTTAGAACCCTCAAAGTGAAGACCAAGTCAAGAATAAAAAAAAAGAGATAGGCACATTAAGGTCATTCTATATTTTAAATTATTAATTATAATCTTATTTAGTTATTTTGGTAATTTTAAAGTCTTACTATACATAACAGTTTCAACTTACTTCATTACATGGGACTTTTCATTTACCAAGTGATATAAAAGCGTTTGTTTTTTAAAAAAAACTTGATCTTCCAAACACTCTTTAGAGGATATTTCAGAAGTTGTGTTTAATTATAATTGCATTAAAAAATCAAGTTATTGGATTTATTAAAATCATAATTTTTTAGAGGGATTAGTCAACTAACATCGATTAGTGGTCAACTAATATAAGTTAAATGTGTACCAGGTCAGCCTGTTGACATATTGGTCAACAATTATGGTGATGTGGTTGATTAATGTCCCTCCAAATGACACATTATTTAACCAATAAGGTTGAGTAATCGATAAATATGCAATTATTAGTTGACTATATATATTGAATGAATATTAATTAACCAATATGACCTAATCACTAACCAACATGCTAGAATTCACTATTATAAATGCTATTTTTTTCCTTTGAAGGCTCATACCAAAACCTTATAAGTACATATTTTTACATTAGTTCTTTCATAAAAAATCATTTGGATGTCTTGTACATATATTTCTAAGTGTTTATCATTGTCTCATATTTATACAAGTGAGTCTCTTTGGAGTTATCTAGGTTATAAAGTGACATATTTTGATTTATAACATTTTGGTTAGGGTTATCATATTATGCTTAGGGTGTTCTGAATGGCATCAATTTGATTGGGGTCTTCACCTTAAAGGAAGATTGTAAAAGGTTCCTCATTGATGAGAAAAGGTTGTATAAAGGTTATTCCTTTTCCTTGAAAGAAAAGTTATAGTAGAATTCTTAGAAGAGTCTTTCAAGTGAAAATAGTTAAGGGTTGTTATCTAAATCACTATAAATTGGTTTGCATTTCTCTTCCCTTACCCTTTCTACATTATTGCTTAAGAATGTTATTGAAGTTCATTATTTTTAATGATATTTTCATCTTTTATAAATTGTGTGCATTAATACACTAAGTTAGTAATATTTTGTTTAAAATTATTCACACTCAGTTCATGCCCCTCTTGGTTGCTATTATGGACTAATAAGTGGTACTAGAGTAGGTCCTTTAGGCTAGCATTTCAAACAAGATTCTATAAGAAAAATCGTAATGGCATATTTATAAGCATTATTATCATTATTTAAGAAAGAGTGACAAAACATTTGCAAAGCCTCCTTCTTTGATTAGAATGATTATCTATATTAGAAAACAAGAATGAAATTATTGTTAATGATAAAAAGCATAAACCTATGGGAAATAGTTTCAAACAACCCCTTATTAAAATTATAGATAACAAAAAGGTGTCCAAACTAAAGAAAGAATGGGAACATCAAGATAAAAGATTTTTTTTAATTCTAGGGCTGTACATATCTTCTTCTTTTTCTTTAGAAACAAGTGAATTTTATAGAGAATCTCTATATGTGAAATGATTTATGAAATTTGACATACAATGGAAATTACATATAAGAGTACAAAATCTAGTTAAGTAATGTGAAGTGAGCATGTTAACCCGTTAATATAAATTGTTTCACATAAAGCATTATTGAACTAAAGTAGGTTTCAATCGATGGTTAAAAAACATAAATAATACTAATGAGTTTGTTACCTTGATGAGAACTTACATAAGAACAAGATGTAGCCATACATAAATTAAGACGATACCTCATGAAGATGACAAAGAAAATTTAAAATTTGCAATTCTTAAAGTGAAGATCAAGTCAAGAACAAAAGAATATTAAGGCACATCAAGGTAATTATATATTTTTTAATCTTAATTGTAATCTAATTTAGTTATTTTAATGATTTTAAAGGGTTACTATGCATAAACATTTTATGTCACCTTATTTCATGAGTCTTTTCATTCATTAAGAGGTATAAAAACCTTTGCTTTAATAGAAAAGCCTCTTGATATTTAAAAATTTCTTTAAGGACATCTTGAATGTTATTTTAATTATAATTCCATTAAAAAATTAAGTTTAAGTATTTGAGGTTACTTAATTCATATTTTTTAAGGGATTGGTTAGCTAGTGTAAGTTAGTGGTTGACTACTGTAGGTTAAACTTGTAAGAGGGCTATTTGTTGACATATTGGTCGATTAATATAATGTTGTCATTGATTAAAGTATCCCCTAGAGTGACATTGGTCAACTAATATATCCTAGTGGTCAATATGTGCATTTAATGCACATTAGTCAACCAATATGTTGCAACTGATCAATTAGTACTTTGTAATTAGTTATTGTAATAGCTAGTTTATGGCTCCAACATCTAATAGGGGTCCCAAAATCTTATAAATACATATTTTCCCATTGGTTATCACATCAATTAAATGTCTTATAGATATATTTTTTAGTGTTTATCAAGTAATTGAGCATTTATTGTCTCATTTTTTAGTTGTAAGATTTTATTAGGAGTTGTATATTGTATTTGGGGGTGCTGTAAACACTACTGAGGTTCCTCTTCACTATAAAGGAAGATTATAAAAGGGTTACTCTTTATCAAGAAAAGATTTTACAAAAGTTATTCTTCACCTTAAAAGAAATGTTATAGTGGGATTTTAAGAAGTCCTAAAAGTGGATGTAGGCAAGAGTTGTTTTCTAAACTACTATAAATTAGTTTGCATTTCTCTTCCGTTATCATTTTTTCATTATTTCTTCAGTGTGTTGTTAAAATTTATTATTTTATATCCTATTTTCATCTTTTATAAATTGTGTCTATTAGGACATTAAGTTAGTAAATTTTCATTAAATTTTGATCAACACCTAATTCACCCCCTCTTAGGTGTTATTAAAGACTAATAAGTGATATCAGAGTAGGTCTATTAGGCTAATATTTTAAACAAAATCCTATATCAATTATCATAATGGCATATTTAGGAACATCATCATCGCCATCATCATCATTAAACTAAGAGAGATAAAACATTTATGAAAGCCCCTTTTTCTTTAGAAATGAATATCTCAATTGAAAAAAAAGATGGAATTTTTCCCAGTGGTAAAAAATGTAGACCGATGGGAAATAGATTTAACAACTCTTTTTCACTTAAGAAAATAGTAGGTAAAAAAAAGGACCACAAACTAAACAAGAATTAGAACCTCAAGATAAGAATTAATTTCCTTAAATAGTAAGGTTGTACATATCTTATTTTGTGAATTAGGAAGAAATGAATTCAATAGAATCTCTATGTGTGAAACGAATTATAAAATTTAACATAGACTAGAAATTTTGTACGAGGGAATAAATCAAGTTAAAGAGAACAATCTGAGCACGTTAACCCAATAATATAGATTGTTTCAAATGAAGCATAATGAAAGCCTCGTCAGCATGTACACAAGATTCATTAATATTATTAATACATGTCCTTAAGAGTGATCTGATAAACTTTCTTATGGTTTTAACATTAAACTAGGTCTTTGCGACATTGTTCTTGTTGTCTGCTTGTCTCGTTAGTTGTTACTCTTAACATAAACAAGATGAAGTTGGTGTAAGAAAGAAACTATAGAGAGAGAAAAGTTGACAGAGTTATTTCGCCGAAGCAGAAAGCGTTGTCTCGTGCGTTCTTGTCCGAAGCTTTGCACATCCTATTGGCTCCGTTATGGACTCCCTCGCTCCAGAGGGACACCTGGCCAAAAAAGGGCGTACACAAAAAAGAGAAGATGATCCCCCTCCACCCAAACTTTCATTCAACGTGACAGTGGCAGCGGTTTCGGTCAAGGACGTAACAGCTACGTCAGTAGCATGGCCGGAAGACGAACCAGTAGAAGTCGAAGAAGGGGATATCACGCCAACCCTAAGGTAGCTTGGGGGCAGCATCCTGTTATCCCAAAACCTGAAAGCTAAATTAGACAAACAAAGGGAACAAGTAGTCGTGGTGAAGCTACTGGGGCATAGGGTGGGATACCACATTCTGAACACTAGGCTTCGAAGCCTTTGGCAATCGCGAGGTCCCATGAAAATCGTGGATATGGATCATGATTTTTCTGGTGAAAGTCATGGAGGAGGACTACTTAAACGTGCTAACGAACGGTCCTTGGGTTATCTTCGGACAGGCGTCTTCGTCCAAAGGTGGTTTCCAAATTTTCGACCGACGCAAGATTAGCTAACTAGAGCGGTGGTTTGGATCAGGTTCACTAACATGCCGATCTCTCGATATCATCCCATGATACTCACTGCTCTGGGAAATCTCGTGGGAAGCACGATGAAGATAGACAAAGCTACCATGCAAGCTCAGCGAGGGAAGTTTGCGCGCATAGCAGTGGAGATCGATTTAAGTGTTCCTCTAAAAACCAGTGTGGAGCTGGATGGGGAGACATTGATGATCGCATACGAAGGACTCCCCTAGATTTGCTATTCGTGTGGGATGATTGGCCACGAAGCTAGTTTCTGTCCGAGACAGAAAACGGAGCCCAACATACGTCCGTCTCCGACGAGCCAAGAAGGAGAAGATGAGATCGAACAGAGGAGACTGGATGGCGCTACTACGGAGAGGATGAAGGATGGGATAGCCAATGGTTATGGCCCTTAGACCCAAATCCAACGGAAAAATGCAAGAAAAGAGTCGAAAAGACAGGGGCCGATAGGGGGTGGCAGGCGGCGGGAAGCTGCATCGATGGGAGGCTCAAGGTTTAATGTGCTGACAAACCAAGAGCATTTCAGGGAGGAAGGCTCTAAACAATCCGTGCAACCAAGCACATTTACTTTCTCTGGAATAGGACAACGTCACATCCTGTCCCATCTAGTTGGTACAAGCAAGTCTAAAACCCAAGGGTTGGTGTCAACATCCGCAAGATATTCAAAAATTTAATGACTGGTCCCAAAGGAAAATTGGTAGTCAATACCCCATAGACCCGGGGGCAAGGGTCCAGGCCAGTGGGAGTCCAGAAAAAGAATCAGCTTCGGTCCATACAGTCAAACTTCATCCCACGGCCACAGACAAGAACTTAGTGATCGAAATCACGTCGCATTATGAAATGGTCTGTGATAGCCAAATTCTAGCGGTTCCGGTGCTGGCTGCGGAGGAGCGACCCCAACTGATGGAAGGCGTCGAGGAACCCGGAGCGGAGGGCGGGACAGGGGAAGGTATACCGATTATCCCGCCCTCTAAACCTCCATATTTAGCAAAGGGATCGAGTGAGCAGGCATCCATACCTGCACCGAGCTAAGATGCGAAGATGGTTCCGCACACTCAGGACATTGAACACAAGGAGGACCACGACGGAGGCATCACTGCTGCTCCGAGGTAAGGTAGACTTCTTTCGTCCTTTTTCCAATATGACGATCTTATTATGGATTTGCTAAGGGGCAAGCAGGTCAGAATTTCAGGTCATCCTGTGAAATTACATCCGTACTTACAACCCGGGTATTATGGTTCTGATGGAAACTAGAATTAGTGGCCCACGGGCTACTGAAGTTATATGATCTTTCGGTTTAGATTCTCCTTTAAAGTAGAAGTCGTAGGGTTTTCTAGAGATATTTGGCTCCTATGGAAGGAGGACTTTGATATCTCAATAGTCATGGCTCACTAGCAGTTTAATCATACTACCGTCAAGTTTGGGAATGGCTCTTTTAATCTTACTATAGTTTATGCAAGTCCGCAAGTGTCCTCGCAGTCCATACTCTGGACAGTTTCATCTTAGATCGGATACTCTACTAACAGACTCTAGATCGTGGGAGGGGACTTCAATGCTAAACTAGATACCTCGGATAAAATGGGAGGAGCCACCTCTACACAAATGGTGAATAAAAGGTTCAAGGAGTGGGTACATAGGTGTGGTCTTCATGATTTGGGCTTTGTTAGCTCGAAATTTACTTGGCGAAGAGGAATGGTCTAAGCTCGACTGGATAGAGTGTTTGGCTTGTTGGATTGGCTGCAGGAGTTCTCCCAAACGGTGAACCAACACCTACCCTTCTTGGCTCGGATCATAGGCCTATGCTGCTTCAATTTTTCAGATCCCAGCAACGACTAACAGGAGCACACCTTTCCGCTTCCAAAATGCTTGGCTTAGACATTCAGGCTTTAATGATGTGGTTGCCGAGCATTGGCTTCCAGTAGAGGAGACGATGAGTAAATCTTTAGCCCCTTTCTCTAACCATCTGTTAAGATGGAACACCCACGTTTTTAGCAATATCTTCCACCGAAAAAAAAGGTTGTTAGCCTGGTTGGAGGGAATCCAACGAGCAATGACTACTGATAATTTGGATTTGCTATTAGCACTAGAGGAAACACTGAGCAGAGATTTGTTGCAAGTCCTGTGCGAGGAGGAAATGTATTGGCATCAGAAAGCCCGGTGTGAGTGGATATCGAAGGGTGATCGACATACCAAATATTATCACACTATCACCCTTTCCAAAAGAAAGAAGTTCAGGATTGACAGGCTCACCGACTCTACTGGTACCCTTATTACTAATCCGGCGCAACTGCGCATGCTAGTCAAGAATTTTTTTTGTCCATCTGTACACTAATGAAGACGGGACTACCTCGCAGATTCCGATCTTAGTAGCCTTCCCGACGCTTAAGGCGGCACAAGTTCAAGGGCTAACCCTTCCAATCCATGCGTCTGAAATCCAGAGTGTGGTTTTCGATATGAATCCCAGCAAAGCTCCTAGAGTGGATGGGTTTAATGCGTTATTTTTTCAGAATCAATCGGGAAAAGTAGGGCCAACCGTGGTGGACTTTATATAGCAAGTTTTCAGGCTGGAATGATGGGAAGAGGATTTGAATCACACCGTCCTGGTTCTAATTCCCAAAATCCCTTCCTCGCATCAGATTTCTCAATTTCAACCGATTAGTCTTTGTACTGTACTTTATAAGGTCATCTCTAAAGTCATCATGAATCGGTTGAAGGCACACATAGATCTTCTCGTAAGGGCGAACCAATGCAGCTTCATACCGGGCAGGCACATAATAGATAATATTATTATTGTACAGGAGGTTATTCACTCGTTGCGGAAGAAGACAGGAAAGACTGGGTACCTGGCCATGAAAGTGGACTTGGAAAAAGCATATGACAAACTTCGCTAAGATTTTATTCACAGTACTCTAATGGATATAAGGCTCCTAGAGAAGTTAATTCAGATCATTATGAAGTGTCTAACGATAGTCCCCCTGCAAGTCACCTGGCCAGGCACTATCTCTGAACCTTTCAGGACCTCTAGAGGTATTCGGCAAGGTGATCTGCTTTCCCCTTACCTCTTTGTGCTATGCATGGAGAGACTCATACACCTTATATCGAAGGAGGTGGATTGCGGGAGTTGGAAATCGATAAAGCTGAGTCGTACGGGGCCTCCTATATCCCACCTATTCTTTGTAGATGACCTCGTTCTTTTTGCTGAAGCAACAGATTTGCAGACGCAGGTGATAGCCAAAACTCTAGAGCCCTTTTACTTTGCGTCAGGACAGAAAATTAGTACAACCAAAACTCAAATCTTTTTCTCTAAGAATGTTTCTAAAGAAACTACGAGGAGTCTTAGCCACGCCTTACAGGTGACTTGTACGAATAATCTTGGTAGGTATTTAGGGGTTCCCTTGATTCATAAGCGCACGACAAGAAACAGCTACTAGCACATAATTGATAATGCTCAAAAGAAACTTGCAAGATGGCGTGCAAGGATGTTGTCACTAGCGGGGCGAGTTACCTTAACCTAATCAGTCATTTCCTCGCTTCTAATTTTTACGATGCAAACGGTACGTCTTTCGTGTCAGCTTTGTGATGATTTGGAAAAAATCATGCGAGATTTTATTTGGGGTTTAACAAATGGTCATCGTAAAATGCATCTAGTTAATTGGGAGTCAGTGTGCCAGCCAAAAGCAGCAGGGGGTCTGGGCATTAAACGCATT
>JANIJF010214083.1:0-10720 GCA_024520955.1 Erythroxylum bequaertii | reverse complement strand
ACTATATTCATTCTTATTCCCATTCCCATTACTCTCTACGAACCAAGCGCCCCCTTAGTTTTTGGATGCTTGCTTAAAAGCTGAAGGAAGTAACTGAAAAGAATAAGATAGATTTATATGAATGTTACTTGCACTCTCCGAAGTCAAAGAATAGTGCCAGCGCTGAGGAATTGAAATCACATGAATTATTGGCTGAATTGAATTAACAAAGAAAGTAGGTTTCAATTCCTCCTATGAATTCAATTCATGCATACTTTTCTGTTTCAAAAAGATGAAAAATTGAATTCAATTCACCTCAGTCCATACAGGCTATTATTCTCCATCATTGTCAATCTTAATTACGGATCAATTATTGAAAATATTATCATAACTAGTTTCGATCAATGCCGTTATTCATATCTGCACATTCCGTTTGCTGCTTCCTTCAACATAACTCCATAAAGCTCCTATATATATATATATATATAATCCCAAAAAAAAAAACGTATGTAAAACGAAATAACAAACCAAAATTTCCTTTATGACTGTCACATGCAGATAAGGCCTAACGAAGAGGCAACAGAAAGATACAGGGCGATAACAAAATGAGGTGGTCATCAAGATGAAGCTAATACCGATGGGCACGTTATTCACCAAACTTTTCACGCATTGACCGTTGACTTGTAGTGATCGTCATCGATGGTTGAGTATACGAATCCATTGTCCACAAGCGCCTGTAATTCTTCTCTGTCAGAGGTCAAGTCGTTCACTGTTAAATAAAGCATATACCAAAACATGGGAGCTTGGGTACAAAGGGAAGTTAGGAAAGCAAATACAGACATGAGTTTATTCATTGGGATATTTAGCTGCTGTGCAATAACATTGCGATGCACTCCATCCTCATTGGCGCTGTTATGATCAAAAAGATCTGTTAGAGTTAAAATTTTCAAAGTATTCAGCAGGGGCAAATATCCAACAAAGCTAGTATCTGACTAAACAATTGAAAAAGAAGCTCAGAGGTCAAAATGAAAGAATGCGTTCATGTGAATTGTCGAGGATTATCTAGCATGGATTGAATAGCAACCAACTAGAATTTGGGGCACTACCTAGATTCTCACAGGGAAGCCTAACGGTAAGAGTCTCCAACCCCAGGTTTGAAGTTGAGAATTCTGGTTGGGAAGGAACCATTCAACTAAAGTCATTAACCATTACACCTCATCTCCAATTACAATGTCTATTATCGTCAACATATGTTTCATTTTAATCATTTATTCACTGGAGTTGCTGAATCCACAAATGGGTACATAGTCCACGTATTTTCACATGAGAAGTTCATAATGGCGCTGAATCAACCAAATGTGTGTGCACAAGCAGAGGCATGTACATTCATACTCAATACATCCAAAGAGATAATAAGCTATTGACCAATTATTTCAACGAGTTAAACTAACCATATGGATTATGTCAAAGCAAGAACAATGAACAGGCATTGAAGCTGATCCATTGAAGAATTGTGGATCCAGCACTAATTTGTCATATGAAACGAATTGAGTTGAGTGTAAGACAGTATCAGCGGATCCTACATAGAGAGTCCCTTTCCACAAACTATGCTTCTTATTGTCCAGGAGGTTTATTAAGGAAAACGTTTGTATATTTCATGCACCGTGTATCAACATCTATACCTGTTGGCTATAAATAGAAATTGCAATATACGAACATATATAAGAAAAAAGAAGACTACAGAAAGGAAGAGAATAAAAGCACATCTGTTCATAAAATACTCACAGGTATGTTGGCTGTTGTAATAGATTTAATATCACTTGACCAGCATTGCTCAGACCATCAGTACTAAAATGCGCAGAAAACTGGAAAGAAATGTAAAAAACTTTAAGACTGGCAAATAAAATCATTCAATTTGGCAAACCTACAAGCAAATCATTACTTGATTTTGTGGAGCAGCTTGGTATCCCTTTAAAGTGGAACCCATTGCTGAATTTGTCACTTGGGCTTGACTAGGATGACCCTGCAAATTAGAAACCCAATAAAACCAAAAAAAGAATGTAAGAGCATTTTCATCAAGGGAATGTGTGCGGAGTTGAATGGATTAAAATTTGAAATGATGATGGAAGACCAATACCCGCAACCTGGTATTGTAGAAATGGACATATATACAATCAATAAAGTGGCTTGTCATCTCATTGAAGTCAGTAATAGACCTGAATAGCACATTGAGATTGAAAGTTAAAGCTGCAAAATTAGTGCTGTCAAATCTCTAATCTATTGTTGCGTAAACTAAAACTCAAACACCATAAAGCTGTGGAATAATTTTTTTTTAAAAAAAAAGGGAAAGAAGATCATCACTAAGAATAATGCTGGTAGATGCAACTAAACTATCTATCGAAATGAAGATTCAATAGAAAGTTGGCTACTATGAATTTTTCTTATGAGGAACCAAAGTAGGGCAGTAAAAGCTCAGCTTTGGGCTATTATTTTCTACTTCCTAGACAGCACCAATTTTATGCTCCTTTAAAGAAGATTTGTAAGCTAAAGCAGCTAATGCGAGGCAAAAAGAACATTACATGTGGGAGGAAAACCACCCAGTAAAGCAGCACTGTCAAGGTTTCGTTAAAGTCAATCCCCGCAAGGAAATTAACAGGAACATCAAGTATCCACAAAAAGTTATCCCCCTTCATGAAAATGCAAGTACACCAAATGGATTCCTTGAATGTAACTCCTTCCAGCATCGGGCATAAGAAAGGAAATTATATACAATACCTAATGGAGAAAACATTGATGAACCTTCGACCTTGCAGGCCTCGTAATTGTCCATGAACACGAACATACACCCCTATCCTATAGTACAACACAATTAGCATCCAAGAATCAAATCAAGATATTTGAAGCTCATTTAAAGATTAAAATGAGATTCCAATTTCCAAATTCTAAACTGTAAAAGCTCCTCTGCATGGCAGAGCAAGGGAAATTGAAAGAAAGTTTGAACTGGAAGCTTTCAGCTGAGTTCCGGTAACAGAAACTTCTCATTTTTACTCAAACTGCTAATTTCTAACTATAGGAAGACATCATTTAACAAATTAAATGATAGTAAAGAGTTTATGCACAGACAAAATACAAGCTTGACGTTATTGATCGGATGCAACTAACAGGTGGAACAAGAAGCATACAAGATTCCACCCAATTCATCGACATCTAAGGGTTCTTGGATCCTGCAAAACACACAAGAAGTCATTCCCTCCTAAAAAATTCAACTAAAAGATTAAACTTTAGTATCTATCTACTTCAACATGAAGCCATAAAATAAAAAACAGAAAATCTCGAAATTTTTTACCATTTGGTGCATTCAATCTGTCCTGTCCCATCATCTACAATAAAAGTGTACTTGCTGGTTTTGCCTTCCTTTTGGCATACCCTTCCCAAGATTGTAACCTATACATGAGCCAAAATTACAACCCCAAGATAGAGAGACAGAGGATAAGAGAGTTCGATAAAAAACCAAGTTGGGACAAGCCGTACGTTGTTAACTTCAACACCATCTATGACGAAATTGGACTCGTCATTACTTGCCAGCTCGCGTATCTGCTTCACTGTGAGCGGAAGCAAACACCGAGCTTCACGATTCTGCAACAAAGAGTCGTCATGAAATAAGCAGTGGAGTTGTGTAAAATGCCACTTGTGACCTAATAGCCGCCACCATAATCAAGTACACAACTCTTGACTTAGAAGAAAAAAATAGGGTTTTTTCAGTTAATTTGACTAAAAGGAAAAAATTACTCTGGAGGTAGAAAAAGAGGAAGGATCGGGAGTGTGGGTAGTCTGAGAAGGCATGAAGCCACCGCCCATGAACGCCGCCGCGCTGCCATCAAAATCGTTGCCCCCACCGTACATCTTGCACTCTGCTTTTATTTATTTGTTTTGTTTCTTTTCCTGTGCTCCTTAATCCTTTTCAGTAAATTTTTATACACAACATGTATATATTTTCCAAAATTAGACGTGCAATAATGCCCTCATTTTTCCCGCCAAATTTATTTGCCAACAAATTTAGAATATATATATATATATATATATCGTGACATTAAGCTTCGCCACGTGCAATAGCACGTACCATGTTATATACGTGACGAATGTAAGACATCGGAGGACACGAATCAATCAATATTATTGTCTGTTACCCTCTTACTCATTCTATCATTCTCTATAGGATACTTTTTCATTTACAGTCCAGGTATTCGTCTGCACGTTATGACGTGTGAATTAATTAACGTTGCGATGTGTGCTCTGACATATTCGCCGTGGCGAGTCAAACGGTGTGCGCCGCGGCGTGTCGTCGTCTGCATGCGCTGCGACGTGCGTGAAGGATTTCACAACCTGCTGACTTTCTCATCTCTTTGACTCCTTTTTTCCTGCAATATAAAATAGCAATTTGCATCATCAATTGTCCTTAGGAAAAATTATAAAGCAATTAATATCAAATTGCGACAATTTTACTAACAAATTGCAATTAATAAGAGCTCACTATGAGGAACTATCTTAAGCACAAAAATCACAAATTAGGAGTCAAAAAGTGCATTAATAGTTATGAAAATGCAGCCAATTAATAATATAAACTTGGACTCAATCATTGATGTTAGATAATTGCTTGGCTTTGATGAAATTTCTTATGCTAGACTCATCTCCATTATTTACAACTTTCCCATTTTCCATATAGGAAGCACAATCTGTATGCTTCGCCTGACTCTTCCATTATATCATAACCCCATCACTCCATTTGTCTTACTTCAATTGAATTCACTGAGTTTTTTTTATAAAGGGAAGAAAAGTCATACAAATTATATGTGAGTGTTAGGGTGGTAGACCCCCAACTCATCAAACGAAAGGATAGAAAGGCATCCCTTAGGTGGGAGCTCCAGGGTAGTAACCCCTAAATGTAACTGGTCGGCATAGTTAGCAAGCCAGTCCGCACACTGATTACCCTCCCTATAGATATGCCGAATTACAATGACCCAGTTACTGGTAAACAACTCATTAATGCCCAACACTAGAGGGTTAAGAGACGAAGCCCGCGTCGTCTGGGAAGAAAGCATATTGATGACGGTACTCGAATCCACTTCTAATTCTATATGTCGGTACCCCAAGTTCCAAGCCAGGTGAAGGCCAGAGAGAACTCCCCAAAGTTCAGCTATGAGTGTGGAACACCATCCAATGTTCTGAACAAATCCTCCTAGCCATGCGCCCAAACTATCTCACAACAAGCCACCTGCTGTGGCCGAAAAGCGGGAGCTTTTGCTGGCTCTGTCTGTATTTAATTTAACCCAACCCTGAGAAGGTTTGCTCCACCCTACAGACTGTCATCACCAAGTGTAGTTCGTTGTTACCAAGTTGTCGCCATGTGAATGTGATGAACATACTCAATAACCTGATGACCTAGCGAAGTAGGCCAGGAAAATTGAACATCGAATAGGGCCTTGTTTCTCCAAGACCAGAGGAACCAGCACGTTGTGCCAAAGATTAAAGCCCAATCAACTCCCCCTACTAAGCTGTGTGTGTGAAGGTTCTTTATGATCCACTCTTTATTGGTCATGGTAAAAAACTCCGCAGTGATGACCTGGGGGGGGAACCTATTCCATAAATTACGGGCTTTAGGGCAGTCCCGCATGACATGAAGAGAGGATTCCTCATAGTGGCGATGATAGCAAGTAACATCCGAAGTGAAGTGTCTGCATACCCTTTGCTGGTTAATGAGTAGTTTATCGTGCAAGAGGAGCCAAAGAAAAGTTCAGATTCGTTGCGGGCCCTGCCACTGTCATATATACCTCCAGGGAGCAGGATTTGGAGCTTCTCCGTGTGATAGTAACATGGAGTAGGCTGAAGCAGTCGTGAATTGCCCGTTGTCCGTTCAGCCCCAAATAAGCTTATCCGACCCTAGGGAATGTCTTGGCAGATGGATGCCTACTATAGCCATGCAGATCGAATGCGGGAGCAAGTGTTGAAAGGCTCCCCAATTCAAGCCAGAAGCGAGTACGGGATCCTTCGCAGATCATCCATTTCATGCCTTGAAGAACATGAGGCCAAGTAGCTTTAATACTCCTCCAGATCATCGATCCGCCTATAGCATCAAAGAAAAGTGGAAAATTGTTAGCATCAAATTATACTTGGCCAAAAGAATTTGAACCCATAAAGCATTCGGTTTGGAAACCATTGACCAACCTAGTTTAGTAAGTAAGGCATCATTGGTTTCCTTTATTTTCCGAATTCCAAGTCCCCCCTTTGTCTTTGGGAAGACACACTGTGTCCTAATTGACCAAGCTAGTCTTCTTAGTGTCGGGAGTCGCGCCCCATAGGAGTTGACGCACGATTTTCTCCAGAGCGTCATAAAGCTGACGCGACAATCGGACCATCTGCATCGTATATATGGGAGCGCTGCTATAACCGACTAAGTCAGTGTGATTCTGCCTGCGAGCGATAAGAGATTGTTCGTCCATCCCGAGAGTCGTAGTTGGACCTTGTCTAGAATATGTTGGTAGGTTCTTTGGGTAACACGCTCGTGTAAAAGGGGCACTCCAAGATATCGGCCTAAATTGGTTGTCTATCGGAATCCCAAAGCTTCGCTTAGGTAATGAGCCTGTGTGCTTGGGACATTCTGGGAGTAAAAACAACAAGACTTCTCATGACTGACCCTTTGACTGGAAGTTGTGCAGTAGGTATTGAGTGTATTTCGTATTTCGTGCACCTGTTCGATGGAAGCTTTCGCGAATAGAATAAGGTCATCAGCAAAGAATAAGTGCGATAAAGGAGGGCTGCCTTCGCTTAATTTAATCGGTTTCCATCTTCTAGTAGAGACAGAATTGGTAATTAAATGGCCCAGTCTTGCCATACACAGAACGAAAAGATAGGGCGATAGTGAGTCGCCCTGTTGAATCCCCCTGGTAGGAGTGAATGTGTCGCTAAGCTCCCCGTTCCAGTTCACTTGCATAGAGACTGAGGAGAGACACTTCATGATCAAATTCGTCAAAGAGTACGAGATACCAATCTTGTTAAGCGTATCGATAATGAAGTCCCAGCAAAGGCGATCATAAGCTTTTTCTAAGTCCACTTTGATCGCTAAGAATCCTTTGTTTCCGGATTTCCGCTTCATTGAGTGGATTACTTCTTTAGCGATGATGATATTTTCTGTAATCTGTCTACCTGGTACAAAACTACAATGGGTTGGTACAACGAGGGCATCCAAATGAGGTTTAAGGCGGGTAACAATGAGCTTGGTTATGGCTTTGTAAAGCACGGAGCAAAGCGCTATAGGTCTAAATTGGTTTATCGAAGTGGGCTTGGGGACCTTAGGGATAAGAACCATAATGGTATGATTGAGCTTAGCTTCCTAGAGTTCATGCTGAAAGATTCTTTGTATAAACAAAGTCGGGGCTGGTTCGACAGTGTGCCATTGGGATAGATAAAATAAGGCGGTAAATCCTTCCGCTCTTGGAGCCTTATTCGAAGCCATATTAAAGAAAGCATTCTTAATTTCGATTGGGCTGGGAGGACGTTGCATATCCGTATGGGCCCGGGATGAGAGGGACGGGAAAGCGCCAGGAAGATGTACCTGGGTTGCAGGTTGACTAGCATGCTGATAAAGATGTTCCATAAAATTCTTAGCGATCCGTTTAATGCTCTCCGTGTCCAAGCCCAAGTTTCCCTGCTCGTCACGGAGGGACGTAATCCTCGAATGGAGGTGTCTGTGAGTGGTGATAGTTTGATAATACTTAGTATTGCGATCCCCCTGGGTTAACCAGTGACATCTAGATCGTTGGTGCCAAAAGAGTTCTTCCTGGCACAGTACCTGTTCCAGCTCGAATATGAGATGCTCTTCTAAATCCCGAAGGGACTGGGAATCGTGAGCTTCTAGAGTGCGTTGGATCCCTTGCAGGCGAGCCATAAGTTGTTTCTTCCGATGGAATATATTACCAAAAGTACATGAATTCCAATCCTGTAAAGAATTCGAAAGATTAGATAAAGCACCACTTACATCATCAGTGCTTGGCTGCCAATTTTGTTCAACAAGCTGATCAAAACCTTCATGAGTCAACCAAGCTGTCTGGAAATGGAAAGGTCTCATGGTACGAGGCAAATGAACATTGTCGTGCAGGTGTACCAAGAGCGGCTGATGATCGGATTTTAAGACAGGGAGATGTCGCACACAAGTGTTCTTGAAAGTGGAGAGCCATAGGTTCAAGCAGAGGATGCGATCTAGTCGGGCTAGTATCTGTCCTCGTCTCCAAGTGAATTTGGGCCCTGAATATCCTAGATTATGGAGATGACATTGATGAACACAATCACGAAATTGATTGTTGACTATAGGTTGTAGTCTGGAGCCCCCTCGTTTATCGTTACTGTCGAGTTTGGCATTGAAGTCACCCCCACTATCCACGGGGTAGTGGTGATAGTGACAATTTTCTGGAGATAATTCCAGAGAAAGTGTTGTAGGGAGTGATTAGGACTGGCGTATATGGCCATAAAAGCAAAGTTATGCGCCCCCATTCAATATTAGTATGCACAAATTGACGGTGTGCTAACAGAATGCGGACCTTGATAGTGGTTTGCCAAAGTAACCAGATACCGCCGGAGAAGTCTAGTGATTCTACCCTAAACGATAGCTCAAAACCCAATCTCTGAATAACCCTTCTCGCGCACTCCACTAATTTTAGGTTCAACGAGCACTACGAGAATTGGATTATGAATCCTAATATAGTTTTTCAGGATTGGCATGAAGGATTTCCTTCCAGCTCCTTGGCAGTTCCATATGAATACTGACATGGATAAAAATTAGCAAAGAAGTAAACATAAGAGTCCTGAGTGTTTACTGGTAGGATATCCATCGCCCTAATTGGGTCGGTCGGGGGGTTCAATGGACTCTCTGGTACGTGAGGGTTAGGAACTAAATTGGCGTCGCCTTCGGGCCTCAGGCCGTTGTTTAAGTCTGGAGGTCAGGCATGAAGTAGGGAATTAGAATGCGATGATGAGGGTGTGGGGGTGGACATGCATACGTCTGGAACTATTGTTCCAAGTTCCCGACCGAGCTCATCCTCTTGCACGGCGTCTGATAAGGAGTGATCATTAATAACTATGGTCGCATGCGAGGGAATGGAGATGGTAGTGTGATGGTTTGAGATAGGCAAAGGTTGTACCGACGACGACGTTGTAAGAGTGGAGGGGTTGCTTCAGTAGGCTGAGACGACGCCGTTGCAAGAGTGGAGGGGGCTGCTTTAGTGGCCTGAGACGACGACGTAGAAGAAGAAGGAAGGGTTCCAGGAGGCTTAGATGACGAGGCTTGGGCTGGGTAGTTAACTTGGGCTGACGCCTAGACCGTGGAGGGGCTTGGATGAGAATTGGGCTGCAAAGGCTCTTTAGCCTTGGTCATTTGAGGAGGAGCTCCACTTAGGGCCTTACCGGTTGAGCCGATATATGAAGCTCGTGGTTGAGTCTTCCTAAGCAGACGTCGGATGTTGGTCGGTTGAGTAGGCGTAGCTGCATCTGGTGCGTTGGCCTTCGCTAGAGTCAAGTGACCGTTAACCTGGTCCGACTGAGACAGCTCTGACAGAAGATTAAACCTTGAGCCCCTCGTCGCCTCTCGTGATGCTACGTTCTACCTATCACATCCGGGAGCCGTTGGCTGTGTTGGCTGCCGACATGGTTGGCGCTGAACTTGGACCCATGGTCTGTATATCTCCGACTGAGGAATGGAGTCCGGCTGATCGGAAACGGTGGGAGTAGTCGCCGTCTCGAGTGGGGTTATGCTCGGAGTACTCGGGACTGGACGTTTGGTGGGGCAGCTAGTCGCTTCATGTCCGACTAAACCACAGGCGAAACACAATTGCGATAAGCCTTCGTATGCCACTTTTATGTGTTCTCCGTCCAATTCAACAATGGGTCGGAGGGGGGGTGCTCAGGTCGATCTCCACTGCGACCCGAGCAAATTTCCCTCGTTGGGAGGTTTGGGTATTTGCATCGATTTTCACCGTTCTTCTGATGAGGTTCCCTAAGGCGTTGAGGATGGTAGGATGGTACCGAACTACCGAGAGCTCGGGAAATCTGACCCAAGCAACCACATGTCACCTTACCTGTCGAGGGTCGGAAGGTTGGGTTCCAAGGCTGCACGGAAAGAACGTGTCCAGCTATAATCCATGGTCCTTGAGTGAGCGGCTTGATGTAATCGTCGAAGTCGATGAAGTTAATAGGGTAAAACTCATTTTCTAAATCAACTACTTTCATGCGGACTTGGGGTTTCCACATGGTGTGGATTCGGATATGTAGTAAGTTAAAACCTATTTTCCTGCCCAGAAGCTTAACTACCACAGCCTGTTCCCATTTCTTGTCTAATTGTCCTCTGAGAGTATTTGAGAGCTTTAAACCCATCCCATATTGACCTTGTACTAAATTAATGTCCCCGTCTTCAATAATTATTGTTTCCTCTTCTGGCCAAGCTAATTCTGTATTCGATGTTCCATGCCCAGTGACTGCTGCACAATAACTAGCTTGTAGCAGTGTTGGTTGGGGTGAGGGGGGAGGAGGGTCTTCCTCTCATTCCCAAATCCTCACTTTGTTAGCCGCATGACCCGTATGGGCAGAAGAGGTGAGTTGATCCTTTGGATTTGTGGGATTCATATTTGGTGTAGCTGTGAAAATCATTGGTGGTTGTGTGAATCCTAGCAATGGGTGATGTATAGAGGCGGAGCTC
>JANIJF010214018.1:0-10729 GCA_024520955.1 Erythroxylum bequaertii | reverse complement strand
GATGTGCATTTTCCTAATTTCTCAGAAATTCTCAAAATTTACAATTCTAGCCCTAACATGGGTAACGGGATGTTACACAAACAAACTATGGAAGTTGAGAGGCTTGACAATTGTTCTTCTCTCTGAAGAGAACTTGATCCTCTTCACTTTCAACTCCACTGCAAATTCCCAGAAAATTATGAAGGAAGGACCTTGGCACATCGAAAACAGCCCAATTTTCCTGCAAACTTGGCGGCCACACTTGAACCTTAAAACTCTTAAAGTCCAAAGTATCCTACTCTGGATTAACTTCCACAATATCCCACTTGAAAAATTGGGCAACCCAAAGGCTTGGAGCTTTAGCCAGGTACATTGGAAGATCGTTGTGCATGGATGAACACACAACTAAGAAGAAGCGAATCAGATATGCTCAGATTTGCATCAATGTGAACATTTCCCAGGATCTCCCTGAAGAATTCCAATTATGAAGTTAAGAGAGGAAGACAAGTCATGGGAAGATATAATAAAAATTTCATACCAATGGAAACCACCTTACACTAACCCTACAAAACTTTGTAAAGCCACGAGAAAGTTGTTTAAAATAGGATACTACCAAGAACTTATGGAGTTACCTGAAGTGGAAACTCTGGAAAATCCTCTTTCCTTGACAACCAAGGCCATCATACTGCAAAAGGATGTTAATGTTATATCGCCTGAAAATAAGGAAAGACAAAACAGTGAGGCAATGCAAACTTCTCTACTAACTAACATACAAAAAGACAAGGAACATAGTTTAACAAGCAATGCAGAGGAATAAGATTCACAAGCACCGAATACAACACATGGCATTCAAACTAATTTAAAGAATGGCTAGATCTTCACAACCCCAACTTCAGTGACAGTGCAAAGTGATGAAGGAGATTCATAGGTGAGAAACATTAATCATATCCAATCTGATACTATAACAACTCCTAAAGTTTCTACTGCTCTTAAAGAAAATGCAGTAAATACTGAATTCCATACAGCAGAGAAAAGGAGGTCAAAAAGGGGTAAAGGGAAGGGCAACAAAAGTCAAACCTTTTAACCTATGTCTATAATCACGTGGAATGTATGTGAAATAAATTGTCCCAGTAAAAAACTAGCGCTGAGGGACTTTGTTTTGAGGGAAAAGCCTCTCATATTCGAATTACTAAAAACCAAGGTAAGACTAAAAACTTTAGCAAAATTGGACATTTTTGGATCCCACTGGAACATGATCACCAATCACCAACATCATGCTTTAGGTAGAATTATAATATGCCACAGGGAGGATGAACTAAAGGTGGATCTATGAGACTCAAATGAACAAGCCATACATTTGAAAATATCCTTCTTGCAGAAGCACATCCAGATAAATATTTTGTTCATCTATGCAAGCAACTTCCAATTCTAAAGAAGAGATCTATGGAATAACTTGACATCATTCAGCAACACTCTTTCTATTCCTTGGCTAATATGTGGAGGTTTTAATTCCATATTATACCCCTTAGAGGCACAAGGAAACTATTTTCTAAAGAATTATTCAGCCGATTTGAAAGACATGGTGGAGGAGTTAGGGATGACAGATCTTAACTGTAACATCACGTTACCCATGATAAGGCTAGAATAGTAATTTATGAGAAAGGATTGAGAAAATTAGGAAAATGCACGTCATGCATAAGTTAAATGTGACATGCACATTTTTGCACATTCATATGATTGTACATGCATTCATTGACATTTTATGGGTATAATTGAGTTATTAAATGTGATTAAAATGTGATTTGGCAATTTTGATATATTTGGGATATTTTGGAATTTTTGGTGAATTTTAGAAAAATATTAATTTTTGGACCAATCCTAGTGTGACACATGGCAAAATATGTATATGACAATTGGCTTAACATGTGGCAGATTTATTAGGATGAAAAATGTAATACAAGCAAAGTGGACACTAGCAAGTGCTTTTGAGAAGGAAAATGTCTGTAGCATTCTTTTCTTCTTTTGTTGTTTTATTCACTGAAAGAACACTGTGTTTCTAAACTATTTTCCTTGCTCATCCACCGAAACTTGTTCTTCAATATTATTGCTGGAAATTTTGCTAAAACATCAAGTAAGTTGTGTTTAAGTTTGCTTTGGATGTTGTGTAAATGATGTTTTGAAGGTTGAAAATGAGTTCGTGCATGAATTGAGAAAGTTGAGTAGTTTCGGTGTTAATGTAGAGTTGTTTAAAATATGCTGGAAACCTTGTTGAACCGTGATTTTGATGATGACTAGTGTTAGAAATGAATACATGTGTGAGAAGGTAAAGCAGTAGAGTTTCGGTGAATGCATGTGGTAAAAATGTAGAAAAATGCAAAATTTGTGATTGTGGAATTGAATTTGTGAATGTGGGAAAATGAAGAAAATTGAAAGTTACATATATGAGAATCAGATTTTGACGTTTAAGTGGGAATCTTGGATTTTTTTGGAATTTTGTGTGTATTGATGAGCTAAAAATGAGTTAAAAGAATTGTTTGAAAGTTATTTGAGTTAACTGATGTGAGATTGAGCTTTTGAAAAATTTACAGTAGAGAGAGGAAGAATAGTTGGAGTTTTGGATTTGTGACTTTTGAAGTGTAAACTTGAATCTGATTTGTGTAAAGATTGTATTTGGAGTTAGAAATGTGGAAGAGATGAATGAGGAGTGAAAAGTCTGAAAATAAAAGGAAAATGAAAGGATAAGAAGAAAAGAAATTCGGCGAAGAAGAAGAAGAAGAAGAAGAAGAAGAAGAAGAAGAAGAGAAAAGCACGGTCATGCTTTTGCACGACGGTGATTTCTCTAAAAATTCAGCAAAGTCGCGATCATGCTTTTGCACAACGACAACTTCACGGGATTAGTGAAAGTCGCAATCGTGCTTTTGCACGACGACAACTTTTGAGGATTAATGAAAATCACGATTGTGCAAATGAACGATCGCGACTTTCAATTGATTTTTCTGAAGAAATCATTTCTGAACATCTTTCAATCTTTTTGTTATAACTTCTTCATCCGATGCTTAAATGACTTGATTCTTGAACCAATAGCTTCATAAGACATTGATTTACATCTCCACCAAAAAATCATAGCTTTCTGAATTGTATTGTTGATGAATTTAAGGTGAAATATTGAGGAATAATATAATATGCTACTTAAGATGATTTTACTGAACATACTTTGGTGGACTATGTGGACCTCAGAATGAGATGATTATTAATTGTGATTGAACTAGAGTCACACAGCTACAAATTGTTTGAAGAGATTGAATGTTAATTATGTCTCTAAGAATTACAAAATCTGACTTGAAGTTCAATCCAGAGTACTGTTGAAGTTCATGGAACAATACAGAGTAAATTGAGTATAATTTTTGGAATACTGAACCAAATGGTATGATCTTGGTGTCATTAGAAACTGAAGACATTAGAAAAAAACTTTCTAGAAGGAAGTGTTGCCTAATTTTTTCAATTACCTTATCAGATTAATTATGCAAAGTTGACCCGTGAGTATGTTAGAAAATATGAAGTGGTCAATTAGGTTATGAATTTAATTTCACATTGTTTATTATGGTCCAAATTATAAGTACAAATGGTATTAAAGAGGAATTTGATATCTGATTGATTTAATGATTAGATCATGTTAAGATACCCGAAATTGTCATTGAACATGCATTTTGCATATTTTATATAAGAAGATGCGCATAATTGAATACTTATATGTTTGGGCAAAAGTGTGATATTTGTAAATGTGTTTGTATGTTATAGAGGAGTACATTAGACGCTAGTCAAACATTGTTGGTCCATCCAGGAAATAGCATATTGGAGCATACTGTGAGTCAACCTAGATGATTTTTCTAAGATTGATTTGATTTGATTTGTTAAGTTTCCAAGTATTGAACTATTATGATTGTTTATGAATTCTGGACTTAAAGTTCGAGGAATTTAATATTTGTGACTGTATTGGAAGTGTTCTGATTTGTTTGACAATTCTAAATGATAACTGTATTCTCAATGAAAGTTGAATACCGGACTTAGGTCCGATGATTATGAGATTTTGATTGTGCATCATATATGACTGTTATACATGGAATATTCTAAATTTGATGCATTTCATAAAATGCATGCTCAGATAAAGGCGTTGTGACCGAAGTAGCCAGTATCAAAGTGTTTGCACGTAGAGCTTTGCTCCGTAATTTCTGATTCTGCACATAAAGCTATGCTCCGTGACATATGTTTCTGACTGGGCCCAATAGGCCAGTATATGTATAAGTATGTGATAGGCACTTGGTCACAACAATAATAACAAATCTAGAGTCTCATATGCATCTGTAATTGTATATATCTATTTTGATTCACAATGATTATATGATGTGCCATATTAGTGTGAGTATTTGGAATATACAAGTTCTGAATGAATATTTGTGAAGTATGTGATTCATGTATGTGATCTGGGTGAAATCATCAATGATGGTTTGCTCATTGAGTACGCAAACTCATAAAAATTGCAACGTGACTTTTCATGTACGAGACAGGAGACTTAGTATCTTATTCTAGATTAAAGGAACATTTTGGACTAAGTTATGGCTCAGAGGTCTGTCAGCTGACATTAGAAGAGCTATAGCTTTTATTTTGTAGTTTTTCTTAGAACCAGTATGAGGTTTTGTAAATATTTGGTGAATGGAAATAGTGTAAGCTCTATGACTGAATGCAATAAATGGTTTTAAAATTTAGTGACTATTACATTATATTAGATGATGCCATGAGTAAGTTGGATATGTATTGCTCTAACATACCATTATCATAGCATATGTACTTGAATGTTTCTGAATGTAAGGTACATACTCTATGGTAGTAGAATGTTGCATTAAGTATAACAGTCATACGTTTACTTAGTCCAACAAACAAAATTCTACCTAGCACATCAGGAAAAAATTGGATAGAGAACTAGTAAACAATATTTGGCTTAGGACCTTCCCAGACAACCTTACTACATTTTAAAACCCCCTTTTTTCATATCACACCCCTCTATAGTGGACAACCTAATCAAAAAAGTTAGCAAGCACTATCCTTTTCAATTTAATAACTTCCTAGCACATGTTCTAAGGTTTGTGGAGGCATGTATAAGAGGTGCAGTACATAATTGTCAAGGGACCAAGCAGTTTTGTTATGTCTAAAAACTGAAAGTTATCAAACAGCAAATAAAGATCCTAAATTCTCTACAATGGCCTATAACTTCCTTAATGAACTCCTACAGACTTGAACTTTAAGATATCCAAGCAAGGCTTACTGCTCATCCTACTGATCCGACTCTACTTGATAGAGAAAAGAATGTGTTATCACAATTCTTGAAGGCTACACACAATCACAACTCTCTCTTGTAACAAAGAGCTAGAGTACATTGGTTAAAAGTTGGCGACAACTGTACTAGATTCTTTTCAACTCCATGCTTGCGAGGAAAAACAACAACAAGATCCATTCTATAACTTCCAAAGAGGGTGTTAATCTTCAGACACAATAAGAAATTCAAAAGGATGCAGTAAGGTACTTTAAAGGCCTACTAGGAACTCCTAACTCTTCAAATGCTATGTTATATGAACTTAGATCCCTATCCCTCAAACAAATGACATCAGTAGATGCGGAACTCCTCATCAAACCAGTAGAAAATTTAGAAATAAAAGCTGCAGTTTTTGCCATAGATGACTCCAAAGCTCCTGGCCTTGATGGCCTAAATAGGTACTTCTTCCAGAAGTCTTGGGGTGAGATAGATCTATTTTTTATAGAGGCAATCAAAAAATTCTTTTCCAAAGGGATCTCACTTAAAGAGATTAACAAAACCTTTTTTTTTAATTCCCAAATGCTCCAATCCTATACATATTAGAGAATTTAGACCTATTACATGTACTAATTTCCTCTACATGGTCATATCCAAGATACTTGTCTCAAGACTAAAACAAACCCTATCGCTACTTTATAGATGAACTACTTTTATTTTGCAGGGGCCTTGATGGACTCCATACAAAGTTATATGGCAGCACTTATCAAATTCATAAACTTCTCTGGATTATAATTAAACCCAACAAAGAGTCATTTCCTCCTATCCGAAAAAGCTACTGCTTTGGACCATCACATCTCTCAATTAATCGGAATGCTTTTTAAAGAGACACCTCTTCTGTATCTTGGATTACCAATTTCTACCAAAAGAGTCTCATATGTGGAATGCATCCCACTACTGGAGAAAACACAAAGAAGAGTCAGTTCATAGGTTAACAAGTATTTGTCATAAGCAGGGAAGGTTCAACTCATCAAATCGATGTTAAACTCCTTCCATATTTATTGGAGCTCTCACATCTTTCTCTCTCAAGGTATTATCAAAACCATTGAAAGTATCCTCAAGAACTTCTTATAGAACCACCCAAATGGAGCCAAAGGTTAAGCTAAAGTGAAATGGGTTGATATTTGTTTTCCTAAGGATGAAGGAGGGTTAAACATAACTCCTATCAAAGCCATAAATCAAGCCCTAATTTAGAAAAAACTATGGCAGATCCTTATGGATAAAAACTCTCTTCGGGTGAAATGGTTACACTCTTATTTTCTTAAGGAAAGAAACCTATGGAGCATTAAGAAATCAGTCTCACACTCTCATTTTCTTAACCAGGTTTTGAAATTAAGGGACAAAGTCTGAGAAGAGATCTCTTGTAAAATTAGGAATGGCAACTTGACTTATGTCTGGTATGACAACTGGACTAGTTTAGGAACTCTAATACATAACTACATCAATCTAAGCAGTCCTCAAACTACCTTACTCAAACTTAAACTCAGCTCAATGATCACAAAGGGCTCCTAGAACTTTCCTCAAAACCTAAGGCATCTTCAACCATCATATCTTCCCTAACCTAATTATCTGGACACTTTCTACTGGCAAACCCAACCCATCCATAAAATCACAAATAAGATGTAGGCTACAAAAGGTGGAATGGCACAGAGTTGTTTAGAGCAAGGTACTAACCCCAAGGGTTTCTTTCATACTATGGTTAGCAATCCTAAATAGGCTGAATACTGCTAATAGAATTCACTATTTACGAATGGACAAAAATGTACAATGTACAAGATCCATGTGGAAACAAGAGATCATCTCTTCTTCATATGCCCTTATAATATTTATGTATGGGAATCTATAGCCAATAGATGCCTATGGCTAAATCCGCGGAACACTATCACTAAGGTGATCCAAAAATTCACAAACCATACAATTCCTCCAAACCTAAATAGACAGATCCAAGTTTTATCCTTAGGACTCTATTTATATGGATTATAGAAGCAAAGAAATCTCATACAGTTTGGCAGAACCAACATGCCCAAAAAGGTCCTTGCATCTGAGATCCTCTATGAAATCAAAGAACTCATTCTACTTTGTAACCTCAATCAGTCATGCGACGCAATCATCCTAGCTTCACTGAACTTTTAACTAGAAGCTATGCTCAGAAGCTAATCATATGTATGAAAGAGAAGCAGAATAAACACAGTACAGTTAAAGAAGCAACGAAGAAATTAAAATACCTAAACGGTTGATCCAACGTCAAAACCACCAGACCTCCATAAAACTCTTGCCATCTGACGAATTCCTAGGAGGAGACAAGAACGCCTCTTGAAGATGAAGAATCCATCTATCACCCTAATTCGGAAGCTTCGCAATACTCAACAATAGCTAACATGTCTTACCTCAACCTAGTGAACGCTGTCGTTTTTGTTTCATGATGTTTCCAAGGTGTCATCTTAGCTTTGCCTTAGTCGTTTCTAGCTTCTCCTGTATGTAGGAGTAGCTATTGTATTCATTATCTATTTTATATAATCATTATAACTTTCATTTAATTTTTTTAGAAAAAAAGTAGAATAATTTGTTGAAATTTGTTTTCAATTAAATTTTGTTCAAGTAGTCAACATAATTGGAAATAGTTTCCAATTGGATTTGAAAATTGTTTTCGAATTCAAAATAATTTTTTTATTTAGAATAGAAATTTACTGTATTTAGGAACCAATGAGTTTATATAATTTAATTTTTTTCAATGAGTTAAAATTATTATTTAAGATTATGAAGATCAGTAACTAGAATCAAACGAAGCTTGATGCTTTATGGAAATGATTTGATTATGAGTGCATAAGTTGCATACTTTATTTATATGGTTGATATATATATATATTGGATGCATGTTGAATTGTATATTTTATATGTGTGATATTTTACATGCAACTTTGTGTTTGATGAGACAGATGAAATTTAAAATCCCTCGTTAAAATATTAAGTATAAGTTAAGAACGTGATTGTTGCCTTCTATTGTTATAAGTATAAACCAAATTTATGTTTAAAGTTGGTTTGTTGAGCAAACTCAAAGTCGTTTTAACCTGAACATGTTTAGTCTTATAATTGTGGGTTATACTTAACTAAATTTATGTGATTTGGATGAGCAAACTCATGATCACATAAATTTATAAGCAAGATTAGGCATAACATATAAGATATGTTTTGGCAAGAGTTGTCACATAACGGATCTAGTAGTCATATGAGATGTGATTAAAATTATTTACCTAATTTAAGTTTAGTTGGTTTGTTGAGCAAACTCAAAATTAATTATATTTAAATGGGATCTTAGACCACTAGAAAGAATAGTGGTGAGGGCTATTATTTCGAATAATAGTGGGAGTAACCAAATACATGATTAAAGTCTTGATCCCATTTAGTAATCATGCCATATAATTGATTGCTTGCTTTCTTACATTTATATTTGTTTTGAGTGAAACTTAGCTTGTTTAATATAGTTGATGCTAAGTTAGTGAATCAAATTTCTTAGACATAAGATAAGTTTGAAAAGAGTTCTCAAAGCTAGAAAAGAAAATCGTATATCCATTATACAATTTTGTTGTAATCGTTATTGAGGATTCGGTGTTAAACTTTTAGGGATATGTCAAAATCATATAGATGACAAAATGTATTTACATTTTGAGTTGACTATTATCTTATAAACTTTGATGACAACATCTAAGATGTATGTCAGCTTCATGATAACAAGATGTAAAAGGTTGCATTGAGTAAAGCTGAAAGGTATAGTGCCTTAGTGGAATTGTTCCATTTAGCTTAACCTACTAAAAGCCTAAATATGGACATCAATTAAAGGCTTTGTTATACAATGATAATAGTTATCATTAAAAGAAAACAATTGCATGAATTTTCTTGCCTATACTAGATATGATATAGATCATATATATTTCTATCTCATGCTTATAAGTATTTGATACTGAATTTAGATTCAACATTATTGTAATGTTCAAAGTATGATAAGAAATAGATTGTTAAGTAAAAGTAGTTGATATAATTTTATACAAATAGTTTGTATGTATTGGATTAAAGGAGACTTATGCTTAACATAAATGGCAAGAATAAAAGTTGGATAACCGAGACTATCCTTTTATGTCATGTTAGTTAAATAAACATAACGAGAATCATAAAGTTATATACAATGATATATCTATCTTTTGATTTTGAATCATATGAAACTTGTCAAGTTAAAATCTTTAGTGAAAGGATGATGATGGCATTGAATTGTTAAATTTTTGCAAGTGATGTATTGGATAGGGTAACAATTTATGATAGGATAATAATTATATATCATTAGATTGCTAATGATTTTATGTGATATAGTCATATGTATTAAATCAAATAATGATTTAAAATTTTGAAAAGTTCAAATTGTTTAAATCTAAGTAGAAATTAGGCATTGAGAATGTTGAAGCACTTCGATGAGATTGTTATGACAAGTTCTAAATTTTTGATTATCTATAAGAATGAGATTTTATGGTGAATATCTTCACAACTAAATTCCATAAGAGTATGGATTTATGTAAAGAGGAAAATATGCAATTTTTTTCTTCTATAGAGATGTCTAGTATAATGATTTACCTTCAATACCTCTAATTGAATCAATTAGCAAGATTTCATATTAGATATAAAATGCTAAATCTTTTAGAGAGTCAAAGTTAATGATTCAATGATGTGATGCTTGGTTGAAGCATACATTATCCATTAAGTTTAGAACTAAATTGAATAATAAAAGGTTATGAGATATCCAAATGGTTGGATATAATCTTACAGACTTATTGAACAAAATTGTTTGTTTCAATGTATACTTATAGGAGAATGGTTCTCAAAACAATTAGTAGGAGTAAGATGAAATTTGAAAAGTTCAATTCTCATGACAATACATCCAATTGGAACTACTGCCTTTATTGATACATTTGATGTATAGTTAAAAGGCTACGAGACATTGAAAGATCCCCTTTTATGATTAATTCAAAGATTTTGTTTTGGAGATGATTGTGAATTTATCATGTCTGCACGAAGGTTAGAGGGAGTATAATTTTCCTTATCAATGGGAGTATGTAGAGACATATTGCTCACAAAGAACAATAATTCTAATTTTCAATTTGATGAAAACATAGTTGTCCAATGACACAACCCGACTTTTGGACCATGTTGGCACTAAGGAAAGGGTAGGCTTAATGTTGGAACCCGATCTCGAAACCGGATCCCAACCGGAAAAGCGGAAACAAAAGCAAACCAAAGAACGAAGACAAAGCGAAGCGGAAGGATCGAAAACGAAACGAATTCAAAAGCCAATCGAATTCGGAAACAAACGAAAACGAATTCGAACCGATACAAATTTCT
>JANIJF010214013.1:0-10730 GCA_024520955.1 Erythroxylum bequaertii | reverse complement strand
AAGGGCATTTCCGTTATTAACACTATTTTTTGTTCTGTCCCCGGCAATCAAACACACTTTTGTACTCGGGACGAAGACAAGTATCTCTGTTCTATCCATCGCAACCAAACATCTTACTGTCTCCAATTCTTGTTCTGTTCCGTCCTGTCCTTACATGTTGAAGACGCTAACCAGACGCTACGTTATAAAACCAACTAATCGGATGTACGACATAAGTTAATAGTTTTTTTTTCTATTAATTAGGTTAGGCCTTAAAAATTTTAAGAAAGCCAAGTTTTTCATTCTAAAATAGTTTCAAATATGAGTATGTAGGCTAAATGTCCAATTTTGGGCCAAATGTTTTTTGATTTGATTAATTTAGGGCTAAATATTTTAACTTTTTTAATTAAGGTGTAAACTTTATTGAGTCTTCTCAATGTTAGGCTATTTTGGACAGAAACTTGGCAGTGTTATACGCACATCGTTATTATTAAGGAGGTTTGACATAAAACTCACATGCACTCACTCGTCCCTTAGCCTTAACCTTTAAATGAGAAATGAAAAAATGTAGGAAGAGGGAGTTGGGACAAAGTGCTTCGGTTTGTGAGCCCTCTTGTGTTCATCTTCTTCCATGTCTCATTGATCAGATAGTGTATCTGTTCACGAATTTCCTCTTCAAAAGCTCCTATTTCGTGCATGTAACATTAGATTGATTTCAGAACATCACCTCTTTGTAACTCGTACTATTTAAAAACATCCGAAAAAAGAAAATAAAAAACGGTACAAAAGAACCTATAGACTATGAACTGAAATAGAAAATTTTAGTTTTTCAATACCAAAGATGTTCCATGATCATCAACTAGCCTAAAATCATTGATAGCCATTTAATGACATTGGGGTACCCATCTTCCTTGAGCGATTCCATAGCCTTGTCTATGATTGGATTTGTTTTTAGAAATATGTATGGACTACAACCAAAGGATTGCCTATAGATATCTATGCATTGTTTAAGTACTCTTAATGTGTCAGCTTATATCCACTAACATACCACTTGTGCTCCAGTAAGTAAGATTTACTTAAACCTATCCACTAAAAGAAATAGAAAGCCAAATTAAGAAAGTAATTATACACTTAATTCTTATATGCAAATTAATACCATGAAAGATGAAGTTTACTACTGATTTCTTGAGGTAGTAGGTGATGTCAACTCTATGATCTCGAAGAGCAACGTAAGCCACTTCATTTACATAATTGACTAGAGCAAAGAAAGTTAGCATCATGTAATATGGAAGCTAGTTCATCATGATTATATCCCACCTGAAGCTAAACAAAAATATCCCATTTATTAGATTCTCTTAAACCTGAATTAGAGTTGTTTTTGATTTAGTTTAAATATATAACGACTACACTAACCTTTCAAGGAACAGGTGAAGAGCTCAAGTTCATCCAAGGAGTCATATATATCATAAATTTCATCAATTATTATACCGAGTTGACCGTATTTTGTGCTCTGTGTTTTGAAATAACTATACTTTGTCTCCATTGCAACCCTAGTTGTCCACATGAAACTCTCAACTATCCTATCTCTTACAAAGGGTTTTTTTTCTTTAAAGCCCGTGTGAAGAGACACCTTAAGAAAAGTAAATAGAACCTTTGAGAAGTGAGTTGTTTTGATTTTACTATTTCAAACGCATAGGAACGCAAGATTACTCGGATGCTCATTTCACATCCTCCTGGTGAACTGCTTAAAGCTTGTTGTACTCAATTTTCGTAAGCTCAAGAAGCATAGGATTTATGGATTGCTTTTTCTGGTACACATCCATGTACCACTTGGCTTCCAAGCTTGGCATCCTTTAATGTAATGGGAGCTCCGAGGAATGACTAGCTAACATGGGAATGTAATCACCATTGTTGTAGTTCACATACTCTTTAAGGTACTTCCTTACAAAATCGCTTGCATCCTCCAACATGCTCTTACCTTTTTCCATGAGGAATGGCACCTTGTACAGAGACAACAACCCCTTCTTGTCCTCACAAAGACATGCTATAAAGTTCTGTTGATTATCCTTAAAGACATTGAAAATCTCTACAATTTATTATATATATTAGATTGAAGATCAAAAGCTCATTGATATGAAAAATCTCCCCTCGTACTTTGTGAAATCTTAAAACCGTGTTGCCTTGAGAGTCTGAACTCTCAAGAGTTTCAATGTACAAATCATTATTCCACGAAGCATTACTATACTTCTTATCGTTGTAATAGGGTTCTTTTCTCATTTTCTAAAACGTAATCAAACCTAAGTCTCTAAATCGTGTCAATCATTTCTAACTAATCTAAATGATTAATCATTTTATTACCTAGCATTGCCCTCACATCTTCCTTGATCTTATCGATCTATTCTGTGGATGACTCTACTTGCACAAACAAGTAGAAACTGAAGTACCAACAACACCATGGAAGAGAGAATGAAAGCAACAAGAAGACATTACCTAGAAATCACTTGTTAGTGACTGGATGTAATTATAGTCCCATAAAACAGGTTGGTAGTTCCCAGATCTACGGGTTATTGTTTGGTCAGAGACTTTAAGGTTGTTAACAAGCAACAACTCTTGGTTTCTTGGGAGGCAAGCTTGTGACAATGCAAATTAAAAAGGAAGCAACAAAAGGAAGTGTAACATCTCGTCCCCATATTAAGGGTTAGAACCCAGATTTCAAAATAGAGAGAATAGCAATGTGAGAGTTAGAAAAATTTGCATTTCATACCCAGCAGCATGTCAACATACATGCATGTAAATTTGAATCTTTGCACATACAAAAATAAGTGTACATGCATTCATTGACAACTTTCAGGTAAGATTGTTTTTAAATGTGATTTTATTGAAAATGAGAAGTAGAGGAAGTAGAAAGATTTTGAAGTTGTTCAAGAAGAGAAAAAAGGAAGAGAAAGAAAAGAGCTTCCATTTGAGCTAAAGATCTCTTCATTTGGAGGAGAATCAAGGTAAGATCCTTTTGAATCTTTTGGATTTTTAGAAAGATTCTAGCCCATAAAGTTTAGAAAATGCTTGGGTTCAAGTATTCTAGATTCAATTTTTGTGATTTTGCATTGTGGTGGAATGAGCATAATACGTATTCTAGAACATATACTCAGGATTGTCATTGAGTATGCATTGTATACGATCTATTTATACAAGTGTGCATAAATAAATGCTTATACATGTGCAATTATTGATGAGGGTGAAATGGATGTCTTGCATAAATGAATTGTGCAGGTCAAGTGTCCGCATTCAGGCATTCTCAAAATTGGAAGCAAAGGCTAATCGGGAGCGTACTGTGAGTAGACCGAGATAGTCTCACTTCATTGTTTGCTTTGTTTCATTTTGTATTAATTGACTATTGAATGTGATTGACTGTGTTGGTTTCCGGACAGGAGGTCCGATGATCATGATGTTAATTTGGATATTAAAGTGCTACTTGAATATGAATTGGATAAACTATGTGTACTTAATGTGATTGTTAAATGTGTATTTGCATATGAATGAAAGTGTGAATTCTCAACTCTAATGTTGAATGCCGGACTAAGGTCCGATGATATGAGAAAGTGATTGAATGGGATACGCAAATGTGAGTGATGCATTTCATTGTATGAATGCATGAAATATAATGGCAGTTGTGACCAGAGTAGCCAACGATTAGAGCTTAAAGCTTAACGAGTGAAAATGAGCCTTGAGCTCAAAAGTAATTTAGAGCCTCAAGCTCAATATTTAATGAGCCCTGTATTCTCCAAGTGGATAAGGGACAATTATCAATGAGCCCTATATGGGACAATTTAGGCACTCGATCACAACAAAGTAACAAATGAAAAGAGAGTCTCATGTGCATTGCATATGCATAATATAAATGATTAAGTGTATTGAATGTGAAATGTGAAATAAGGTAAAATGTGAATTATGTGTTATGTCAATGGGTGAGCCATCGATGATGGTCACTCATTAAGTTCGCAAAATTCACTCAAAATTTGCAAATATTTTTCAGGATCAGAAGAATATCCCGTTAGGTCAATGGAAATATACCTATAGCATTCAAGTGAAGGATAGAGGTCGGAATCAGTTCGCGACTGCATTGCATTACTCTATTTTGTATTGAATTGTATCTTCCGCAACTTTTTGTATAAATTTGTATTCCGAAATGACTTGAGTGTTTTGTAATTGTGAAAGGGCTCGAATGGCTATTGAATTTTTTTTAATGGTTTTGTGATAATTGAAAATGTTTATGAAGGAAAATGTGGGCTCAATTTAAGTATCGATTTCCGCATATTATGTTCGTGGTTTTAAAAAAAAATTATATCGATTTTTGACTAATTGAGTGCTTTAGCACACCACCCTCACGGGGCAGAGACTCGGATATCACCATCGATGTCGGGTTCGGGTCATTGCGGGAGTGCGGTGCTACAATTAATTTCTTCATTTAGCCAACCTAAGAATGTCATTAATACATTAAAACGAAAGACCATAAACCTCTTTATTTTTACACCCACGTTACAACATATATGTAACGCCATGATCATGACCATTCAATCTCTAATTACCCATCATAAATGTTTCATTTAACACTACCTATAATGATTAAGGCATAACTTACTTGATTTAGCTTCCAATTCATCAAACTCTTTAAGAACTCCAAGAATCCCTAATTTTCCATGCATCATATGATCTTCAGGGAGGTCAGAGGGTTTAGGTTTTCTTATGGAAATGCGGAAGACAACATGATGGAAATAGCAATTAATAGATGAAAAGGTTAGGTTCAACATTGGTGATGGATGGTAACACAGTTCATGAAGAAGGAGAAGAGAAGGCCATAAAGAAGATGAAAACAAGAGTTAAAAATGAAAGACATTAAGGAGAGTGTCTTGCAAATATGTGAAATCGTGAGAGAGAGGAGGTGAGTGGTAGTGACACTTGTCACCTTCCTATGGTCCCATTTGGACCCTTATTAAAAACTAGTCTATTTGTCTCCAATTTCTAATCCAATTGTCTCACAATTTTCAATGGTATTTGTCAATAAATCACAAGTTCATTTATCAAAATTTCCATTGTCATTAGACAGTAAATTCTACTATCATTTATCAATTAATCTGCCACTTGGTATTTTTCCTAGTCCAAAATACCCAAATTTCATAAATTTCCTAAATTTTCACTAAAAATTTTAAATCAATACATATACTTTCCAAATCAATTTTCAACACATAAAAACCACAATTCTCAATATGATCACATTTACACTCAATTATACCCGAAAAATGTCAATGAATGCATGTACAATCATTTTAATGTGAAAAAATATCTATATTCACGTGTATGTATATGACATATTATGCATGAGCATGAAATGCAGCTTTCAATTTCTCAATAATCTCTCATATTTACTATTCTAGCCTTAACATGGGTAACGGGATGTTACAAATATAGATTCGATTTACAAAGTAGCTTCATTTAAGCTTAATGGAAACATCTCTTGGTTGGTTAGTGGCTTTGAAGGCAAAAACTTTAATGAGACGATTTATCATAACTTCAAAGCCTTGTATCAGTAAGGTCGTTTTCTCTTATTTATTTATTTATTCCATGATAAATAAATATTCATTTATGAATTTATATTTGATATATTTTATTGGATGGTTTTGAACTTTAGGGGGCAATAATTATTCTTATGAAATCGTAACTAAAGATAAATGATATCGCATAGTTTATCATTTTTCATGTACCCTCTGAAAAACATTATCATTAAACGTGTTTAAAAAGTCCAAATTCAGAGAATTTAGGAGTATGTGTTTCAGACTTCTCATGCGCTTATTCAGTGATAAGTAACCCTGAAACTGAGCCATCACCAAAAAGTAGTAAAATGACAGCCTGACTGGCCTAATGTGTCTTCAATATTCATGACATGTGAATGTGGAACTTATCCGTGCTATGTTGAAGAACTCAACAAGGGGATTGGGTCACTTATGCCTTGAAATATTGATACAATGCTTGTAATGGGGTTATCAGAAATATGGACACTGGTGCAAGGGGTTCAACGTTATAATGAATTTAACTGACATTTTCTTGTGACTAACTCTGCAAACATTGCTTATAATTACAAGGAAAGACAATGTTAAAATAATGAACAAAAGTAGATATAAGAGCTAAGTGGCTTCGAATATTAGAAGTTGAAACTTAAGTGTATAATTAAGGCCCTTTAAGAAATAGCAGGACTTCATAATTCCTAGAAAGCTAGCTATGCAAATTATCTTCCTTCATTGTCTCCACAGAACAACCAAAACATAAATGTAAGTACTTATTTTAATTCGACAGTGGTCTACTATTGAGGAGCTTATAAGGGGGATTGCTTTGTTTAAGTCGATCCTTCACAAGCTTGTAAACCTGTCAAGATAAAATGTAAAACCTTACAAACAAGCATCTGTGACATTCACTATGTTAAATAACATAAGTAAAAAAGAAGAGAAAATGATAAAAGCATGGAATGTGGGTACAAAGCAATAATATTACCAACAACCTCTAATCACACCAAGTACTATGATCCTCTACCATCAACTTAAAATGGTTATGCTGGAATATGCAATTTTCAGAATGTTTCTCTAACATCATACCTAAAATGTAGTGAAGCAAGCATTATCATCTTGTGTGAAGAAATGCATGTTTGAATGAACATAGCAACTAGGTGATCTTATGTCACTGTGTTAAAGATAAACATTTCCTAAAACAAAAGGGGAACTACTTCAAGAGATGTTATACCAAAAGCCAATTTATAATTGATATTACCAAACACAGACTAGTAACAACAAAAAATACATAAATAGAAAAATATCTCAAGGAAAATGTTTCCTACAGTCCATGTAAGGCCCCAAATTATACCCCAGTTGCAATGTTACATGTTCATGAAGGCATATGTGATAGGGGTCAAATTGGACATGATTGTAAGTTGTATATGTTTTGAATTTTGGTTTGATCTTGAATTTTGGTTTAATGGATCATACTTAGTGATTTGGAATTAATTGATATCATTAGAGAATTGAGGTATTAAAATGTACATTTGGACTAGGAAAATTGTCAAGTGGCAAGATAAGTTGATACATAAAAATTGAAATGAATAAGCCCATAAGTTAGTGACATTTGGAATAGTTGATGCATTGACATTTAGCAACATTGGTTGAGTGACAAGTAGCCTAATTAAATTATGACATTTGGCAGCCTCATAGAAGAACATGTGTGTTAGCTAGGGAGAGGACATGTGGCTTATGTCCTTATGTAACAAGTGTCTTTAAAGGAAGATGAGTCATCTTACATATGGCATGACCTTATGCATTGGCTAGTTTATATTGTAACTCTTCCTTCTCCTTGCTCATTTACTACCGAAACTCTCACTTCCTCTCAACTTTTGGAATTTTACTTGATTTTGGAGCATCATCACTTAACATCGTAGTAAGTTACTGCATCAATAAGAAAGTTTTGTTATGTTCTGTGATATTGTTGTGTTTGGTTGCTTCTTTGGAGTTGTTCTTTGAAATTAAGAAGGTAAGGGAATTCTAAACTTGATAACATGTATTAATACAAGCTTTATGATAATGGAATTAGTATGAAATATATGTTAAGATGATGATAAATGAATGTTGTAAGTCCTTAATGAGCGATTTTTGAATTGGTTTGGACATTAATTTGATGAGGTATCAAAGCATGAATAAGGTAAAATTGAAGTGAAATTGATGTTCTTTGGTGAAGGTATGTCAAATGGAAGTGAAGAAGTCAAGTTTTGGAAATAAATTGGAGATTATGGGTGAGTGAACCTTCAGTTCACTCATCCCATGATCATGGGATTTTTAAGGCTTATTCCCACGATCATGGGAAGTACTTAGGAAGTAGAAAATGTTGGTTTTAGACAATTTTTGGACCATATAAGGTTAAGGTACTTTATAATGGTTTAATTTGACCTAATTAAGGTGTAAAATAAACCTAGTTTGATGTGGAATAAGTTCATTAAAGGTTGTATAAGATTTGGATTTTTAATTGAAGTAGTAACTTAAAGAAGGGGTTATTAGATAACAAAGTATCTACTTTTGGAACTTATAATTTATTAAAGGAATGAAGTATACTTATGAACACAAATGTGTTTTAATGATAGAAGTGATGTGTTAGTTATGTATGTTTAAGAATTGGGAACTTAGGTGAGTACATATAAAGTGTAATTACTTAATGTATTCATTGGTGCATTATTACAAATGCTTATGTTTATAAGGCATGAAAAGTTTGAGTGAGAATGAACGGGTTCAATTTGAGCATAAGGAAATGAATCATACTTATGCATTATTTCACCGTCATGTGATTCTAATACTGTGATAATTCTGGACCATCAGTTGACCTAGGAGTTTGATAATTGGGATTGCATTGGAAGTGCTTTCTAATTGTGTGAATATACGTAATGTGTGATGACTTAGTACATTTATTGAAGCTTTAATCCATATGTTTGTATTTATAAGGCTTGTTAAGTTTGATCAAATGAATAAGGTCATATGTTATGCACTACATCATTTACATAAAATTTTTGAAATCTGAAATGGTTTGTTTTAAATCTGTTAAGTCCTAGTCGTGGGTAAATAAGCATGCCTAGAAGGGTCTGCAGCTACTCCTGTGACACTAAGGTGTCTACTGATATTGACACTTCGATGTATCCTGATATGGACACTACGGTGTTCCCTGATTTAGAGACATTAGTCTCTTCTGTTTCAGATACCAATCATGGTATCTTCTGTTCTGATCCCGTTACCCACTTCTGTAAAAAAGATTAGCAGTCTAACTTGTTTTATATTCTGATACATATTTAGTTTTAATATAAGAAAACTATATTCTGATACAAAACAAATTTTGTTATGATAAAAGATAAGCTCTGATCTGATACAAAACAAGTTCTATTCTGACATAAGTCATATTTTGATCTGAAAGGATTATATCCTATTCTGATATTCAATTTTGATACTTGTACATTCTGTTCTGATATTTATGAGTTTTGTTCTGATGCAAGAATGTTCTGTATTGATTGATGAATCATATTCTGTTCTAAGACATAATGTTTGGATTACTATGTATTATGAACAATTAAAGATTGTTGTGATATGATTTGAATCTGTATATATGAATGTTAGACGACTGTTAGAAACAGTCTCCATTATGCATTATGTTTAGTTATTTCCCATTAAGCTATATGCTTAGCACGGTAGTTTTGCCTCCGTATAGGTTCAGATAAGAAGACTTAATGCTGGGACAACCACAATGGCCAAAGGAGGATGTGTTCTGTTTTCGCCAAGAATAATGTCTTTTGTTTTGAAAGATTTATATTTGAGTTTGTTTTTAAGTTGTGTTTAATGTAATGAGATATATTGTATTTTTATGTTAATGGTATGTAATAACCTTGAAACAGGTTAACTTTTGAATTTATGACATGTATTTGGATAAATACAATATGTTTGATGTGTTCAGTTTAAAAACAACTTTTAATAAAAGGTAATGTATGTTGTTCGAGTTTCTGGAAATGCATGTAAGGAATGTTTGGTATGATTTGGATTGTTTCAGCTCTATTTTGTATGGCACTTACATATTCTCCCAAGGGATATATGGGTGTTACATATTACGTGGGACGAAGATATTGTATCTAAATGTCATTTTGTGATTTAACCAGAAACATAGGTGGATGAGGTCGTAGTGGGTTGAATATTTAATGTAAAAAAGACAGGCTAAATTGATGTTGGATTGTGAGGGAGGGTGAAGGGATTATTTCAGGATTACGTACACTTGAAATGATAGATAAAATCATTATGATCTTTTTTTTTTACAAATTTGACATTTTGGAGGGTGTTGATTAGAATTGGCCTGCGAATTGAAAGGAGAAGATAGATTGTAGGTGGAGTATTGGGTTAGGTTGATATTATATGGCAAGTTTAAAAGCTAGGATTGTGGACTTTGACTTGTATATTATTGGTTAAAAAAGGATGAGGTACCATCTAGGCCCGATCCTTAAAAAGAGTTGTGTGATTCAACCCAGGTGAGCAAGGGAGAAAACCAAAATTGGTTTGATCATTAGCCAAAATTTCCTCTAGTTCGAAGACATTGTAATAGACGTCCACTAGTACTAGTGTGAGCTAGGAATCAAGTACTGTAGGTTGCATAAATGCTACTTCCAATGGAGATTGATGAAGGGATAGGAGTAGTGTAACGAATTTAGTACTGTACCGGCCAATACTGGACGATACGTACTTATCGGCCAAAAAAGAGTACAAAAGAAAATATTCTGATACCAATTATTGGCATCGTTTTATATAGCTTGTTTAGCTTGGTACCAGGGCCGTATACCAGTTGGAATCAGAAATTTAAAAAAAAGCAAGGACTAATCGGCAAAAAAAGAAATTCTTAAACCACAACCCTACGAATTAAACTGATATACTAATAAATAGTTTTAACGTATAAATTAAAATATAAAATAAAGAAATATATAAAGCAAGCTTTGACTGTTTTTATCTTTGTGGAATGGAGAATTTGATGTATTTAGGTTAAACAAGAAGAAGGCAAAAGAAGAAGGTAGTTGAAAGAAGCAGAGTTTCGACGGAGAAAATGTTTTAGCATAGTTACCCGGTAATTTGTAAAATGCGAAACTTTATCCGTGTAATGTTTTTATTAATAATTATCATGTTTCTTTAATAATAATAAAT
>JANIJF010213910.1:0-19176 GCA_024520955.1 Erythroxylum bequaertii | reverse complement strand
CTGACAATCAATCATCGGATTGTCAGATAACAGAATCTGTTAATAGCCACAGATTCTTAGTACAAATAACAGAATGGGGAGAGGGGAGGGTATGGGAAGAATGACAAATGTGTGAGCCCTAGGCTGGAGGTACTGGACCTCGAAAACCAGATTACCACTTGTATTCGTTTTTTTAGAAATCAATAGCAACATACACATTTTCCTTACCTGTTTTTGGACTCTATCAACTGGTATCAGAGCGGTCGACCCTGAGAGATGGCTGCTAAGAAGGCTGATAACAAGATGGAAGGACTGGAGAAGGACTTGGAGTTACTGAGAGAGGAGAGGCGACGAGATGGGGAAGAGATGCAGAAATCGATCAGCCAAGTCCAACAAGAATTCCAGAAGCAGCTCAGTCGCTCCACGCAGGACTGGCAGAGGCATATGGATGATCATGGCTTGGAGCTTCAGAAGAAAATGGAGGAGGTTAACAGGGAAATGGGAGAACGATTAAGGTCTGAAATAAAAAGTATGATGATGTCGGTCTTACAAACATGGAAGAGGGCCGAAGGGGGTACTGTGGAGGACCGACCCGAGGAGCGCCCATCCGAAGAACCTCAGCCCGAAGGAGGGAGTTGGGAAAGGCCCCATTGGCACCGGAGGAACACCATGAGAGCAATGACTGGCGAAATGAAGCCAGCTACCGCGTCGACCCACCTCCTGGGTTCGCACGACCAGGAGACTTCCGGCGAGATTGCCGACCCAAACGAGTTGAGATGCCTACGTTTGGCAGGACTGACCCCGATGGGTGGATCTACAAGGTCGAACGATTTTTCTCAGTGGGGAGGTTCACCGAAGGGGAGAAGATGGAGTTAGTGGGAATGAGCTTGGAGGGGGATGCATTAACGTGGTTCCGGTGGGTGGAGAGCCGGCGACCCATCGTGGACTGGCAAGAATGTAAGAAACTGGTGACCCAAAAATTTCGCCCAGCTCACAAAGGAACCCAATGCCAGCGACTGTTGGCGGTCAAGCAGGTCGGCACAGTGGTGGAGTACACCGGAAAATTTCTGGAACTCGCCGCCCCTCTTCCGGAGTTGCCAGATGCCGTATTGGAAAGTACATTCATGAATGGGTTGGCGGAGAAGATCAGGCTGGAAGTACAGATTCTCAAGCCCCGGAATTTGGCGGAAATGATGGAGTTAGCACAACAGGTGGAGGAGAAATTCCGACGGATGAGTGAACTACGCTGGAACCGCTGGGGAGGAGGCCCGAAGTGGGGGTCATCGGGGCCACGAGCAGAGCAGCTACGGGGAGAGAGAAAGAAGGAGGACATAGGAAACCAACAACTTGCTCCTGCCGCAAGACCCAGAAATGCAGACAGCACTCGGAGCCAGAACTTGGGAAATTTTCGAAGGTTAACGGTGAGTGAGCTACAGGAAAAGAAGGCAAAAGGGCTCTGTTTTAGGTGCGATGAGAAATTCGGTCCGGGTCATCGGTGCAAGAAAATTGAACTTCAGGTCTTGGCTGCCATGGATGACGAAATTGAGCTTGAGAATGAAGTGGTGGAGGAAGCAGAAGAGGAGGAAATTCAACCAGTGGAGCTTGCCGCAGGGTCTGTCTTAGGATTTACTTTCCCTAAGACCATGAAAGTGAAGGGGATTGTTGGTGGGAGAGAAGTCATAATATTGATTGACAGTGGAGCTTGGCATAATTTTATCTCATGGGAGTTGGTGAGACTGTTGAATTGTGAACTGGAGAGCACTGCACGGTATGTGATAGCTCTTGGAAATGGGTAGCAGATTAGAGGAGCAAGAGTTTGCAGGGGCATAGTGCTGTCAGTGCAAGGGTTGCAGGTGACAGAAGAGTATTTACCGATGGAGTTGGGCAGCTGTGATGTGATACTAGGCATTAAATGGTTACAAACATTGGGCAAGGTAGTGACTGATTGGGGTAAATTGACAATGGAGATCAGACATGGGGATCGGACCTTCACCATTATAGGAGATTTGACTCTCGCAAAAACACCGATTAGCTTGAAGAATTTGGTGCACACTACCGTAGAGGGAGATTGGGTGTATCTGTTACAGATGGGGTTGGCAGAAGTGAATGAGCTGAAGGGTGTCACACCAATTCCAGCGGAGCTGAAGGTGATTTTGGAAGAATTTCGAGCAGTTTTTGACATGCCACAATGGTTGCCCCCCGAAAGAGCTAAGCACCATGCCATTGTGCTCCAAAAGGGGGCTAACTCGGTTACGGTGAGACCCTATAAATTCCCCCAGTTTCAGAAGAATGAGATTGAGAAACTGGTGAGGGAAATGTTGGATTCCGGGATAATTCAGCCAAGTGTGAGTCCGTATGCGAGCCCGGTATTGTTGGTGAAAAAGAAAGACGGAGGGTGGCGTTTTTGTGTGGATTACCGTGCTTTGAACAAGGTGACAGTTGTTGACAAATTCCCCATCCCTATTATAGACGAACTACTTGATGAATTGAAAGGGGCCACTATCTTTTCGAAGATTGACCTAAAAGCGGGGTATCATCAAATCTGTATGAGACCCGAAGACATTGAGAAGAACGCTTTTAGAACTCATAAAGGGCATTACGAATTCCTCGTCATGCCCTTCGGTTTGACTAACGCACCCGCCACTTTTCAGTCTCTCATGAATCAGGTTTTTAAACCTTATCTCTGTAAGTTCGTGTTGGTATTTTTGATGACATTTTGGTTTACTGTGCAACCTATGAGGAGCATATTGGTCACTTAAGGGCAGTCTTGCTTGTGCTCCAATCCCAACAATTGTATGCGAATTGGAAGAAATGCATATTTGGACAGGACACATTGGAGTATTTGGGGCATATCATTTCACAAGAAGGGGTGGCAGCCGACATTAAGAAAATCCAGGTTATGGTGAATTGGCCAAGACCGAGGAATGTAAAGGAATTGCGGAGCTTTTTGGGTTTGACAGGATACTATAGAAAATTTGTGCGGAACTACAGGCAAATTTCTTGGCCGTTGACGCAACTGCTAAGGAAGGACAGTTTTAAATGGACTGAAGAGAGTGAAGCTTCCTTTCAACAGCTGAAGCAAGCCATGATTTCAGCCCCGGTATTAACCTTGCCGGATTTCACTAAACCCTTTATTATGGAGACTGACGCATCAGCCAATGCTATAGGAGCGGTTCTAATGCAAGAAAATCGACCTATCGCCTACTATAGTCAGGTGTTACCCACATCTAATCGACTGAAATCAGCCTATGAGAGGGAATTGTTGGCCATTGTCTTAGCAGTGAAGAAATGGTGATCATACCTTTTGGGCCATCATTTTGTCATCCGAACTGCTTAAGTTCTTGTTGGACCAGCGAGAAGTACACCCGGATTATCAGAAATTGCTGTCCAAGTTGTTGGGGTATACTTTCAGCATTGAGTATAAGGCGGGAAGGGAGAATAGAGTGGCTGATGCGTTATCGAGGATACCTCTACAAGCAGAAGTTATGGCGGTGGTGGCCCTACGGGCATTGGATATGGAGCAAATTATCAATGAGATTGAGGCTGATCCCAAATTATCTAAATTAAGGCAAGAACTTCGGGTCGATGGGGGGTCACATCCTCCTTATGCACTAGTCCAGGACCGATTATTTTACAAGGATCGGTTGGTAATTCCGAGAACATCTACACTCATTCCGACCTTAATCTTGGATAGCCATCAAAGTAACATTGGCAGACATGGAGGTGCCTTGAAGACTTACAAAAGGTTAGCACATGAGCTCTTTTGGGAGGGGATGAAGAGTGACATCTACAGGTTTGTGGCTGAATGTGTTGTGTGTCAACAAAATAAGTATTTGTCACTTTCTCCGGCTGGACATTTGCAGCCCTTACCAGTGCCACAGCAGGTTTGGGAGGAGGTTTCCATGGATTTCATAGAGGGGTTGCCTAAATCCAAAGGGTTTTCGGCTATATTTGTAGTGGTGGACCGACTTAGCAAATATGCCCACTTCCTTCCCCTCAAACATCCCTATACAGCCCAATCTGTGGCCTATCTTTTTGTGCAGGAGGTGGTAAGGTTGCATGGTTTCCCTATCTCAATTGTGTCTGACAGAGATAAAATCTTCTTGAGTAAATTCTGGACGGAAATGTTTAAGTTACAAGGTACACAACTGCGGTTCAGCTCATCCTACCATCCCCAAATGGATGGGCAGACTGAGGTCGTCAATAGGTGTCTTGAGGCCTACCTGAGGTGTTTCACTAGCAAGCAACCTCAACAGTGGGCACAATGGGTCGGATGGGCTAAATATTGCTACAACACATCTTACCATTCCACCTTGGGGACTACACCATTCAAGGTTCTCTATGGACGAGATCCTCCCACTATGACCAGGTATCGGATTCAATCATCTGCTGTGGATACAATTGATGCTTTGCTGCAGGATAGGGACCAGAAACTGTCTGAGTTGCGCCACCATTTGATGGTAGCACAACAGCGAATGAAATTGACAGCAGATGGGAAACGAAGGGAAGTGGAGTTTCAAGTGGGGGATAAGGTTTTTATCAAGTTAGCTCCCTACCGCCAGCACTCGGTGGAACCTAGGAGTAATACCAAGTTGGCTCCGCGCTATTTTGGACCATTTGAGATTCTCCAATGCATTGGACCAGTGGCTTATAAATTGAGGTTGCCTCCTACAACCAGAATTCACCCTGTTTTCCATGTTTCGCAGCTTAGGAAAGCCTTAGGAGCTGCTGATTCCATCGTGAGTATGCCAGATCATTTACTCACGCCTGAAGTTCATACTGATCATCTTGCTGCACTCCTAGCCATCCGAAACATGGGTTCTGGTCCAGAATTGGAGGTGTTGATTCAGTGGGAAGGCCACTCAGTGGCAGAAGCTACATGAGAGATGTTTGATGACATGAAGGTCAGATTTCCAGACTTTCACCTTGAGGACAAGGTGAAGCTCATGGGGGGGAGTAATGATAGGCCTAAGGTGACCCGATTCTATGTTAGGAGAAATAAGCAGAGGGCAGAGGAGAAATAGGCCGAGGTAGTTAGTTAATAGTACTGACAATCAATCATCGGATTGTCAGATAACAGAATCTGTTAATAGCCACAGATTCTTAGTACAAATAACAGAATGGAGAGAGGGGAGAGTATGGGAAGAATGACACATGTGTGAGCCCTAGGCTGGAGGTACTGGACCTCGAAAACCAGATTACCACTTGTATTCGTTTTTTTTAGAAATCAATAGCAACATACACATTTTCCTTACCTGTTCTTTGGACTCTATCACAAACCTATAGAGAATGCTACTTGGGAGGATGAGCTGGTTCTTCGTAGCCAATTTCCTCAACTCAACCTTGAGGACAAGGTTGTTCTTCCAGAGGAGAGCAGTGTTAGGACCGATCAAGGAAGGGATAAAAAGGGATATAAGCCTAGTGTGTGGAGAGTGTACTCGAGGAGAAAGAAAGAGAGTAGAGAGGGAGAGTTAGTTAGATTGAGTGAGCTGGCATAACAGAATGAAGAGAGGGGATGAGAGTTGGGGATTTTTGGTGTGCGGGGGGAGAGCAAATGAGGTAGGCAGAAGTAAGGCGTCAATTTGGGCAGAGAGAAGATATATTCTCCCTGAGGAGCATTGTTGCTCTGGTTTTAGTAGGAATTCGGATACTTACCTTTGTGATAGCAGTGCTAGCCACTAGTTGAACTTAATAATATACTGCTCCATAGCTAGTTCAGATAGAGTTTCCCATCAGATACTAACTGATAAAAATGAAAAACTTGAAAAATAAATTAAACACAAATATTAAAATTAAAAAATAAAAATAAAAACCATGCTTACGAGATGAAAGTAGCCATGAGCATTTAACATAGAGATTGAGTTTCAAATAAAGTTGCAAATATAACTTGTACTAGTTTTGGTACTAGTACTAGACAATATTAATACTTGTAAATGCTAAATATTATTTTGGATTATTTTTATAAATTATAAAATAATTCCTTAATTTTTATATAATTAAGATTTAGTGTCCTATAATGATTAAAACAAAAATATTTCAAATTTGATACAATAACTCCATTTATCGAAATTAACATAAAAATATTTTATTTTTTAGACATAATAACTTTTTTTAAAAATATGTTACACATTAAAATTGGGCTAATCACAAAAAAATCGTAATTTATAGAATTTTGTAATTCTAGCCTGAACTTCAAAGAATAACAATAAAATATTCAAACTTTTAATCTTCTACAAAAATTAGCCCAACATCCACGTCAGCTAGCACCATTGTCACGTGGATGACATGTGGATTTTAATTTCCACGCCAGCAGATTATAATTTTTAAATAGAAAACAAACATTAAAATACCTAATTTTCTCTTCTTCCTCTCCTCAACACTTCTTGCCATTATAACAAAAGTTGAAATCACTTTGTCTTCCCCTCTTCCAACACCAAATACATATAAAACAAACATCTTATTATTATAGTGTAGTTTTTCTAGTTTTATGGTTTTTGTCTGCTTTTACTTTAACTGAGGGGAGATAAAAGCAAGTATTATAATACAAAGCAAGTATCTCATTATTATCATGTCTAATGCAATTTTTTTGTATTTTCATTAAATGATAGACTGACACAAAGAAGATATCAGTTGTCAAGACATTCTTTGAGGCAACGCGATAAAAGTTAAATGAGAGTATGGATTATGTTGACTATGAATAGGTAGCCCTTCCCTTTATATTTGTGGTTCTTATATTCTAATACAAAATGAATATTAAATTGATTCCAGTTGGGAATCTAATGTTGGGATAGAGGGAAGAGAAAGTGAATTCAAGTCTTGTGAAACTATGGTGGCAATAAGTGATAAGGAGAGGAAGAAGAGAAATTAGGTTTTTTCATAATTTTTTTATTCACATGGCAGCCTGAGCCTAAGCCCAACCTGAAGCTTTGCAACTCGAGTCATTTTTCCCATTACTATTCAACATTCAAGCAATAAGAAGAGTAAACTTGCTTATCAAGTGTAAAACTTATCTCTCTATGAGTGATTCTTATACACCTACGAGTGAATCCTAACATCTACACAAGAGTTTTAGAAACCTATTGGTGTGATTTCAATAATTTTGTTTGGTTCAATTCCTAGTTCTTTATACAAACCCTAGGAGTAATTCCTAGACCTATCCTTTATTTCAATGTCCATATTTTTTTAATATCCAATTATAAATTCAATTTTTCAGCAACCCCTATTTACAATTTATCAATGTGTTTTATCAAATTGTTTGAATGTCTTTTCTGTACTAGATCAAATTCTTTAACAACAAACATTCAAGATTGCGTTCTCACCAAACTTCTTCCTCATGATGATATGTAAGAAATGATGATAGGTAGAAACATTGAAGTTAATCAAATAGTCTAAAATGATTAATTAAAGGGTTAATTACAAAAAAAATCTCAAACTTTTCACAAATTTTCAATTATAGCCCAAACTTTAAAAAGTGACAATTCAATACCCGAACTTTCAATTTTTCTCAAATATAGCCCAAAGTTAGTGTCTCCATTAACAGAACTGAAACGGTAAGCCATGTCAAACGTGTTTAATGACACACAGGATGCCAAGTGTTATGGACTTATATGTCATAACTTTGTAAATTGTAATTAATTATTATTAATTAAAACAATTGAAAGATGAAAAAAATTCCTAACCCTATCCCATCTGTTTGTGGCCACTCATTGATATTAATCATTATTTTTCTTAAGAATATTTGATAAAGAATGCATTGAACAACCTTCTCCAATTTATTGTATGCATCGGCTTTATGAGGAATCCATCCTTGAATGGCCTTGGCGACTACAGCATTGAGCCAAGCAGGCCAATTGACGACAACCCGCTCACCCTCTAAATACTTGTGTAAATTCCTCATGCTAAAGCTCAGCAAGTCGCCGTTCGAACTCGCACTTCTTGACTCACCCAACTCACTTTCCCAACTGAGCTCTCCCTTTTTCTTCTTTTTCTTCTTATTGCTGTTGTTTTTGTCAATATTTCCACAAAAACTCTGACCCGATATAGTTCAAACTCGAGTTGAGCTCGCATGACTGTTCAACAGCCTGCATCACTGAAACTGTCTACTTCGAGCTCACACAACCCATCTCCGATAGAGATTCAAGTCGACGAGGGTCTGAAACCTTCACTCTCCCTCACAAAGCAATAAGAAATGAATTACAAAGCTCTGAAATGGGTAGTTGGAGTTTATACCCAAAAACTTTGGAATGCTTTAAGATCAATTTCAAGTTTCTACGCTTATCATCCACTCACTTATTCACTAAACTTTTTTTCATTTTCATTTTCCTTTGAAGTCTCTGTCCATTTCTCAATTTCCAAGAATTGCTACGAAAATGAGGTTGGACAATAAAGAGAGAGAGAGTATTCTTAATTGGTTAGCGTAAGCACAACTAACCAAATCGCCATAATCCACACAATTGTAAACTACTTTCGTGGTCTACGATGATATACTCGTGATATATTTATGTAGATTTCGTCATTACGCTAACCCATTTGTTAATGGCTTACTTTAGCGATGGGTGGTCACAACATATAGGTTAGGGTTTGGATTTTTTTTCATTTTTTAAATTGTTTTAATTAATAATATTTAATTAAAATTTATAATATTATGACCTGTAAATCCATAACACTTGGCATCTCACAAATAAACATGTTTGACATGGCTTAGCGCGTCCTAACACCAGGCTATATTTGAGAAAAATTGAAAGTTCAAGTATTTAATTATCACTTTTTAAGGTTTTGGCTATAATTGAGAAATTGTGACAAGTTTAGGATTTCTTTTGTAATTAACCCTTATTTAAATTAAACAGGTGAAGCTCATGGGCATGTTGTAAAATTATTTATGGTCTATATTGTAATTTTCACTCAAGGCACACAAGTAAAAATAAAAACCAGAAAGTAAAATTTAATAAAGAACGCAAGTTGCTTAGTGGACTAGTATGTAACTCCAAAGAGGAGGACACATAAAAGTCTTAGCAAAACATCTTCTCTTTAATTATGTTTTCTTTTTTCAACATCCAACATAATGGAGAAATTTGCCTAAGAACACCAACAGTTTGGAATAAACTAATTAAAACCTAAGCGAGAAATGGGACTACAAAAGGATTAGGAGCAATTTATAGACAATCAACAGGGCAAAACTAATTTAAAATGGATTCCTAACATTTCACCAGTTTGTTTCCTTTGAATTAACTTTAGGACTCAACTGTTCACAAAAAGACAATAGATTAATAGATCATAAAAGCTTGAAAGTTTTAAGACTAACAGTATACTTGTTCCAAACACAATAAAAATTTCACTACACTCACTAGAACAAGGTCTTTAGTTCTCCAAAGATTTGTTAATGAAGGGACAATGTTAGGATCTTAGGGGAAGAGAGAGAGATTTATTCTAGAAGAAAGAAGAGGGGCAGGAGGGCAGGTAGTTATGCTGAGGTGGCAAAGTAGTTAGGGGACCGAATGTACCTGGGGAGGGAATATTATGTACTGGGGTGAGAGAAGAGGGAAGTAGGCAGAAGAAAATAGTAAGAGTGTAGACAGAGAGAATCAACATTCTCCCTGAGGAGCATTATAGCTCTGGTATAGAAGGTGATCTGCAGATTCACCTTGTAATTTCAGTGTCGAACATTGACTATTATCAATAATATACAAATCTATAGCCTATTAGTTTAGAGGTTCCTAACAGAGACAATGTTGACCTTCCCTCCAGGGGTCTTGTATTAGTAAGAAATAGTTCAGATAGTCTGTATCGGATATATACATCACATTGTTCCCCTTGTTTTCATATCAGTAAATTAGTGGGATCATATTGTCTAACAAGGCACTGCAAACTTTATGAGGATACTGTAACTTAAAGAGTAGTTTCTCTATGATAAAGAGCACAGCAAATCCTTGTCTGTTATTGCTTATTTATTGCTGATGGTAAAATTGCAGGAACCCAATGGCTGCATAGCAGGATTAATATCAGTGGATATGAAGAGTACAGTGGTATTGAGTATCGATCAGCAGGATGTACTGAAGAATACAGCATCATCAAGTAAGCTGTTACCAAAGATTTTCTCTTTCTATTGTGATTGGTAGAAATAAGAATTAATAATTTCTAAAATAAGGATCATCTATCTTCTATATGTAAGACAAAGTAAAAAATAAAGATAGTTGTATTTCTCCAGCGAGACTGAACACCAGCAAGAAACACGTACTAAATCCCAGGAAAGATAAGGACTCAAGAAGATGAAATGACTGCATGTTTAGAAATTCTTGCTTCCTCACTGTTTAGGTATATGAAAACATAAGACAGTTTCGTGGATCATAGTCTCATCGCCTCCTTTTACCTTCCAAATAGGAAATCTAAAAGTCACTAGAACATCAAATAGCCTTTTATATGTTCCCAACAACACGAAAATTTTAAAATAAATTATTGTGAAATGATTATTGGACTAGGGTCCAATATCTTTTGCAGTTGCCCACTGCAGCAGGAACATAATTTGAGTTCACTAAAGCTAATAGTAATAAAGAAGATAACTTGTGCAATAGTTCATGAATAAGTCCTGAGAGTTAGCAAGAAAACTTGTGATCTAAAGCTACATTGTAGTTCTCTAGCAACAGCGAAAGTTCATCCATTATTCAATGAAAAATGGCAGATGGGATAATTTTGAGAGTTGAGCCTTCTCTTCCTTGATACAACAATGTAACATGTTTCTGTAGAATTGTGTGCTAGATGATTTCTTTGATGTTATGTATGGAATCATAAAACTTTTGCTTATTTTCATACCCCAAGAAAATGTATTAGCTAGATCAAGGTAATTGAAGAACAAGCATAGTATCTCATTTAGGATTCCGTATAAATTCATTTAGAATAGGCATTTAAGACCAATGTATTCAATTTGTTTTAATTTTTAATCTTTAAGTGATTGCCATTCTGTTCTAAAATTATGATTCTGTGTTGTAGGCGGGATCTTGAACATGCAGGGGAAGAAGAATCTCTTATCCTAGAAGGCGATATTGGTGGTGGATTGATTATTCAGCGCGAGATCTCAATTCCAAAGGATGATCCAAACATTCTTCAGATCAATTCCAGCATTATAGCTCAAAAAGTTGGTGCTGGTTCTGGAGGATTTTCAAGGTTATAACCAGAAATATACCAAAAAACTGAGGATCATAATTATGCATGCTTAAAACTCTTTCATGAACAGACATCTACATGCAATCAGCATCACCTGCAAAATGAAATACTTTATCTGGATTATCTGGGAGCTTAAACTCTTCCATTGACTATGCACCCTTGATACATTGGCACTATTCCCTATCACGATAGAAGTGTGCCATGGCAGCATATTTGCGTGAAAATTTTATTTGGGACATCAAAATCCTTACTTGATGGAATACAGTTGTCCAGCATATACATCAAAATTGATGTTTCATGATCTTTGATTCTGCATCTCATCATATTTTAAGTGGATATACAATCCGCCTCTCGTGACTTTTGTATTTGCTACTTATTCAACTGTTACTGGAAGTATATATGGAAACTTCTTGTCCACAAAGTAACCACCTTCAAGTTCTATGACATGTGCTTGTGTAGATTGATCATAATTCCATATTTCTTCGTCATTAACAGTACGTGATGTTTTTCTTTCTTCACAGTATGTAATATAAATAATTGATTATGCATCGGATCCCTGGTCTTTTCTTTTGATGATTAGATAAGACAGGAAATACGATTTCATAATTTAGAAAAATAGGCATTAGAACTAGAGCTAATTGGGATTGCACATCAAAAGTTGATAATTGGTTTGATTACATATTAGTAGAGATCTGTGGAGAATGGATTTGCACTATTTTGTAATATCTTGAGCAATTTTTTATTTGGATCTCTTTCGTTACTGTTTTTATTCTTTTTTCTTGGTGTTACTCTTCAGAACAACAGTCTGTTTGGTCTGTTGATTTATGTGTCAGTGCAAGTATTGTAATCCATGCTTCTCTATTGTTTTCGTTTTGTAGGCTGGTTTGCTTGAGAATACACCCTACTTTCAACCTCTTGCACCCTACCGAAACTTTTGTCTCGTTCTCCTCCATTGATGGATCAAAGCATGAAATTTGGCCTGAATCCGGCGACCAATTGTTTGAGGGGAGCCATCTGCCAAATGGTAAGTTTTACATGTTGAGTTTCCTACTTGCTATATACTTATCATCATAGTCATTTTAATCTCAAGAGTGTGAAGCATCTGTGTAATGTGTCCAAGTTTTGTCTATGCATACAATATCAGGCGAATGGATGCTGGTTGACAAATGCCTGGGTGTTGCTTTAGTCAATCGATTTAACATCCAGGAGGTGTCCAAGTGTTGCATCTACTGGGGAAGAGGGACTGTTAACTTGGAGCTATGGTCTGAAGAGAGGCCTGTTTCAAAGGAATCACCTATCAGGATCTCACATCAGTACCAGGTCAAAGGAGTGTAGGTCTCGACTTCTTAAGTCTTTACTTATACGCTGTGATACTGTTCTTACCACCGCAATTACAAGCACAGTCACGCCGCCAAGAGGACTAGTTTTATGCTTGTTGTGAGTCGAATGCATAACCTTACCATAAATAATTTGCGATTTGAAAATAAAAGAAATGAGAAATCGTATGTCTACGTCTAAGTATCACAACCAATTATAACATTTCTTATTTATTTGAGTACATAAAATCAACGCTTCACCTTACACTAAAAATAACTTTTAGCATTAGCCTAAAACCCTTGACAGTAGGAGAGTTTTTGACTGACAAACATGTAATGATATTGTTCATAATAAAATATCATTCTCAAATAAATAGTTTTAAAATTCAAATTTCTTAGAGAATCTCGAACTTGCAAAGTCTATTCAACTTCATAAAACCTAAGACTTATTCATCATGATTTGCTCTCATCGAATGAGTGAAAGGGCTTGAGATCGTCTGTACCGTCTATCCTATGTCATCTCTGTGCCAACCCTTCTTATCCACATATTTCACAATAAATAAATGGAACAATGTGAAATAAGTGGATGGGAGGGATTGGCACAGGGTAGCTGGTACAGACGATCTCATCCCGAGTGAAAGATACAAGATCTAGCAGCTTTGGTATCAAAAAAAGTTGAAATGAGACATCTACAACTACAATTCAAATCATTTCAAATATTTTTGGTGAACAACCATGAAAAATGTCTATCTATTCATTCTCTAGCCTTTTTGAAATTTCTCTGACAATTCTCTTGTACCAATCGCAATTTATATGTCAAATTTTTGTGACCAAAAGGTTTACAATAATTTCTTTGTAAAAATATAAAGAGAATGTTATGGACAATTGATTTCTCTCTACCAACCCTCGTAAAATGGAGAATCTTATTGATTGGGGGTTCATTGACTTGTTGACTATTCTCTATGAAACTTCTCACAAATTATTTTAAATCTTTACTTCTTCACAAATTTTTAATGACTCAATTTATAAGTACTCTTGTGAATTCTTATATGAAATCTTTTGATTCTTCAATACTAATCCTTAATGCTAATTTGTGACTCACAAAGATTCCTCTTGAGCAGCATCTAATCAATCCCCACTAAAGAAGTAACTAGTGATGATGAAAGAATGTATTGTCCTCAATCACCTATTTATCCAAAAAAAAGAAATATGTATCATTCTAAGTTTTATATTTTATTTTTGTTGGATGACGTTTTACCTAAAAATTGAGGTTGGCTACTTTTGAAAGTCAATGACTTGGAGTTCAAGTTAATGAATTTCTTAGACATTTCATAGCCAAATTTGTTGGCATTCTAAAAGATTGGTAAATAAATTTAAGCAATTAGCATCAACTTCAATTCTATAACACTTGTAGAAATTGATATTGTATTGAGATTTATATATCTTGAATTATGTTTCCTTTTGATCATTGCAATGATGTTCTTATAGCATAAATTTTTTAAAATAAAGTATTGTTCTTTTTTTTAAAAAAATTGAAGAAGTTGTCATTAACTATAGTTAAAACTATTTACAACAGTACAATGGAGTCTTCGGTGAGGCCGTTAACAAAATATTTCACTATGAAAGATAGAAACAAAAATTTGCATACACGTTTGAGAAAAAAGAAGTTACAAGTTCCACCTAATTCACAAAGTTGTTGACAGGTCCTAGTGTACTTTTGCTATCAGGAGAGCTCAGATTTCATTGGTTATGTTTGCCGCCAATTGATATTTGTTTGTTTCCTTCTGACTATATAATCAGTGATTTCTTTCCAACTAAAGATGATAGATTGTGATAAGAAGCGATGATGCATGAAGTATGCCATCTTTCTTATGAATCGGAGAACTTCGGGTGAACATGGCCAGCGTGTCATTTCAATCGTAGGAACTGGGATAAAGTTCTATCTTATGCATCATTTGACTCCAAACAACTTTAGAGTAATTACAAGTGAAGATGAGGTGATTGCGGTTTTCAACTGATACTTTGCAAAGTTCACAGATCGGATCAAAATTGTCATGCCAGTGATCTTTAGTGCTTAGCCGATTTTTGATGACTAGCCAAGTAATCATCGAGGCTCTTAGGCTAAGGTTGTTCTTCTAGAGAAGCTTATACCAAGGTACCAACTAAAGTTCAGTATGGAAGGTCCTATAACAAGATTTGTTTGTGAATGTACCAAAGGGGCTTAATTTCCAGAGGATTTTGTCTTCATTGGAGTTGATAGTGATTGTTGGAAAATATTGAGAAAGCTGGCTAAATCCTCAGAAATTCCTATACCAACAACCATCGAAAATAAAAATAGAGACTGTGGTGTTTAGAGGAATGTGTCGATGGAGACGAGCAAGATCATCTATGTGAATTAGAGGACTGAAGTCAGTCCAGTTGTCGTACCACAACCATATAGTGTCTCCTTTCCCCAGTTTATGGTATATCCATAGGTATATATTCTCTCTCATGTGTACCACTTTTGTAAATATCTAAGAGCAGCCCCTAAGTGATGGTAATTGCAAAAAGTTTTGAGTGTGGAGATAGTTTTCATGTATCCATTGAATCCAAAAAGCATTTTTGTCAAGATGAAGCCTCCAAATTTTCTTGCATAAGAGTACCATTTGTATCAGTGTGGTAGACGGAATGCCTAAACCCCCATAGCTTTTAGGAATGGTGACCTCCTCTCATTTTACTTTTCGCTTTCTTTGCATTTTCCATAGAGCCCAACCAAAGAAATATTTTGATTGTTCTATCTATCTCCTTGATCACTCTTTTGGTAGAACTAGGTGATTGATCCAATGGACGAGCAGATTGCTCAATACCGAAATTATAAAGGTGATTCAAGCTACCATTGTGAGGAAGCAACTTTGCCAGGCCAAGATTTTAATGCATTCCATGTAAGTGAGTTTAGCATGAGATATAGGAATGCCAAGGCATTTTAATGGAGTAGAGTGCAGCTCTATACCTAATATGCTAGTAAGTATTGAGGGATTATTGACATCTGCAGAACGATAGAAGCTACTCTTGTGATTATTGATTTTCAAACCAGACCATCCGAAAAAACATTACAAGATGTCTTGAATATTAGTAACAGAAAACTCATCTAGTCTTGATAATAAAAGAAGATTGTCAACAAACATTAAGTGAGTAAGGTGTAGAGATCAACATTTTTGGTGATTTGAATCTGCCGTTAGCATGTATTATCTTCTCAAACATACGAGATAGTCCTTCCATGATTAATATGAAGATATATGGGGAGAGGGGGTCTCCCTGTCATATCCCTCTTGCACACATAAAAGGTTTGGTAGGAACACCATTCACTAGAATGCTAACAAAGGAGGTTTGGAGACATATCATGATCCATTGTTTAAATACAACAGGGAAGTCCGACACATCCAAGCAGATTTGGAAAAATATCCAGCTAACAGTGTCGAATGCTTTATAAAAGTTGATTTTCCATATGTAGCTCTGAAGGTTTTTCTTGAATGATAATATTTCAGTAGTTCTTATAAAAGTATTATATTGTCTCTGATGGTATGACCCTCAAGGAATGCTCCTTGGTTTGGTTTAACACTCTCAAGCAATGTCGACTTCATTTTGTTAGCTAACAACTTGGCAATGACGTTGTAAATGATAATGCAATAAGACATAGGATGGTAGTCAAGTATTAAGGTGGGATTAGTCTTCTTGGGAATCAGACATACAAAAGCATGGTTGATTGCCTTGAGCATCTTACCAGAAGCCAAGATTTCATGGATAGTCCGTTGATAATAACCATATGTGAGTGTCCTATATTGGAAAAAGAGGAGAAAGAAGACTAACATATAAGCCTAGTGGGCTACTCCACCTATTACTAATTGGTTTTAGAATGGAACCTCATTTGGGCTTGTGTGTGGTCTAACTTTCCTTCTTAGCCTATAGGGCCATTGCAAATTTCATTCAGCCTATGTGAATAAGTCTCCAATAATGTCCCACATCTTTTAGAAAAAAACAAGCAGTGAAGTTATCAGGTCCTAGAGTTCTCGAGGGGTTCATATTGAAGAGAACTTGTTTTATACCATTGTTGGATAAAGGAGAAATCAAAGACTCTTTGTAGTTTGGTTCAAGGAGCTGTCAAACTATCCCCGCATGTTAATTTGTTGGTCAGTCTGATTTGCCATTCCCAGTAGCTGTTCGAAGAATCCCCTAGTTATGGTCGAGAGGAGTGGAAGTTTCCATCTGTGTCTTGGAGCTCAACTATTTTGTTAGTGTTTTGCCTAGCTAGAATGGAAGCATGAAGAAACTTCATGTTTTGATCCCCATCTTTTAACCATTCAATTCTAACGTTTTGTTGAAGGATGGACTAACACATAGATAAAGCCTGTTGATATGTACATGTTTGAGTTCAATATCTCTCATTTAGGAGTTGCGAGGGTGTTGATAACAGTCCGCTTAAGCAGATAGGGGTCGAGCTTTGCATTCTTTGATCTGATGTGTGTGCGTCGAGTTGAAGTTTTTGAGAGTAATCTTCACCCTCTTCAATTTCTGCATCAGTTGGAAGGATTTAAATCTTTTGATGTGTTGTTGCCAGCAATCTCTCAAAATATCTAAGAACTGAAGTTTTTTGGTGAGCCCATTAAATAACCTAAATGGAGTTCTTCCAAAGTCAGAGTTGATCGTTTGCTGAATGTGTATATAAGAATGGTCTGATAGAAGGTTGTCCCCAAAATATGCATATGGCTGACGGAAGACAAATAACCAAAACGAATTTACCAAAGATCGATCGAGCTTTCTTCGAATTAGGTATTGACCCCGCTATTTGTTGGTCCATGTGAGAAAATGCCCATTAAACTGCAAATCAGTAAGTTGTATGTTATGTAAGCAGGTTTCAAGTTCTCTTCCTGTAGTAGATAAAAGTCCCCGACCTCCCTCAGATTCCAATATATTTTTGACGCAATTGAATTCGCTTATAACGATGCAAGGCTCTATGATAGTGACTTCGAGTTGCTGTAATTTAGACCACATAATATCCCTTTGGAAGTGGAAGTTAGAAGCGTAAATAAGGGAATAATAAACCTCATGTTAGATTAATTGTGGAGACTATAGTTGTAGATGTTGATCACTCTCTTCATTCACAAGAACTGAAACTTGTTTGGTATGGTAGAAACATAAGATTCTACCATTGAAGTGAGAGAATAGTTTTGTATGCATAGCCTAGTTAGCACCCAAAAATGTGGAGACCTCACTGAGATTGGAAGCTCTTATTATGGTCTTTAGTAGCCTTACTATACAAGTCCTTTTTTCCCCCCTAAAACCATATCTCTAATCATTACTTTTTGTGAGGGTTATTTAACCCTCATACATTCCATATAAGCAACATCAAGAGGAGGGTTTCCCTTTTAGATTTTTTCTTTTCTTTTGGGCCGACCTTCTTTTATTAGTGCTATTGGAAGTCCAACCATTCGAGTGGGAGTCCTCACTTTCCATCTGCATAATAGTGTTTTGTGTTGGGTCCATGTGGATTACGGGGGGGTTAGTTTGCTCTTGGGGTCTTGTGATTATATCAACTGTAAAGTTTGCAGGTGTCTCAATATTGGGTGAGATGTTGTTCAAAATGTAGGTTGAGCTAGTCTGCATGTGTATTTTGAATTTGCATAATCTCCTGGTCTGCTATAGTATTTGTGGTGAAAGCAATTTGAGCCAGAGGAGGATTGAAAATTTGCTCTTTAACTTGTTCGGTTGCCAAATCTGTTATTGCTTGTGGGTTCAGAGCGATTTTTTGATGTACTGTTTAATCATAGCTGGATTCTGTCTGATTAAGATAAATATGACTGGTAATCTGCTTTTCAAGAGTGTGTATCTCTTGTGTGGCTTAGTTTAGCAAGATTGATGGATTCTCCATATCATCAGTATCAGTATGCTCTCCCAGGTTTAAGGGTATCTCCACTTATTGTGCTTATGAATCATGAGCAGTAGTAGTCTCAATGAGTTCATCATATCTGCCAGTTTGGAAAAGCTTGCCCGTTGGCCTCTAATGCTTTTGTGTTGTTGTAGGTTTCCAGGGCTATGAGTTTGGTATCTCGATTTGTATGAGTTCACCATTATCATCTAGTTTTAGAATAGGCAATTTATTAGGCAATAAGGAATCTTTTCTTCCTTCAATACATGTTATGCAAAAATATGTATTGAAGTAAGAAAAGGTTCCTTATTTCCTAATAACTTAGGCCTTCGATAGTTCAAAATTCGAGAGGAATGTTGTGGAATTGAACCCATATGGGTATCACATCTATGTAACCTCTATCATAGTCCAAACCGGGTCTCCATTTTTACAAGAACATAAGCTGTCCTCCAATATGCCTTAGATCATTTTCAACAATTTCTAGCAAATGTTGTTCACTAGATTTGAAAAGAATGTTCCCATCCTCCATTAACATAGTCTTCTTTAGACTCTTCTTTCCCCAACGAGCTATAGCCTAAGCTCTCACCAAAGGGAAGGCTGGTCGTTTACTCTAGAAAAAACCCACCAACGTTGTTGACCATGTCATTATTCCAGCTTGCAGCAATTCCTTTAGAGGAGAAAGAATTCCATCCTTCAGCACATTAGGATAATTGTTGAGAGTACCTTTATGATGGTGAATGGGTAGCTTGTTTTTCCATGCTTCTTGTACTGGGGTAGATTCTTGATAGGGGCTTGTTGTGTCTGTTGCCGGTGAAGCCTTGA
>JANIJF010213873.1:0-10758 GCA_024520955.1 Erythroxylum bequaertii | reverse complement strand
CTCAAAAGCAGAAGCAAAGAATCATACCTCTAATAGATAAAAGTGAGAGATAGGACAAGGAAGCGTGGTGCGTCGTCCTGGTGCATTGTCTGGTCTGCTCTGTTGGTGCCTCCTAATGTGTCGTCGGGTCTGCTTTGCTGGTACGTCCTGGTGCGTCATCTAGTTTGCTCTGCTGGTGCGTGGGAGAAGGCAATCGTCTGGTTTGCTGCTGCATGTGAGAAGGCGTCGTCTGGTCTGCTGCTACGTGGGTGAAGAGTGGTCGGCTGCTGAAGATGAGGGTTACTGCCTTGATTTTGGATGCTTTGGCTGCTAAAGATTGGGGCTATGTATGGGTATTATTGGGTTTCAATGTAGGAGAAGAGAGGTCGATTGCTTTGGAGTTCAATTCACATGATTTGTAGTATGAATTGAATTTATAAAGGGAGTGGGGTTTAAACGTATACATGAATTGAATTCGTGCCATTCTTTTTGTTCCAAACAAGCGAATTGAATTCAATTACAAGATTGAATTCAATTCACTGTGTTCCAAACGGCCTGTAAAAGATAGAATTACATGAGTTAGGATTGACAATGCTACTCTAATATAGTCCCTTTTTTACTTTCTTTCTTTTAATCGACAATTAAAAGAGATGAATTTAATGAAGAAAGAGCAAAAAGCAACTGCGAGAAAATGAGGAAACAATACGACAAACGATAGATATTGGGAGAGAGTAAAATGTATTACTTAAGATAGACCTTATTACACGTCTTGGATTGTTCATGAAAGGGTTAAAAACGAAGGAAATACGGAATACCTGATTTCGATTCCATTTGAACTTTTGAAATAGTTTTGAGCCAAAACGAGCTCCAATCTCTCGGGACCTTCACGGAAAATGTTCACGGATACACGGTTAACGTCTTTCTACAGTTTTTTCAAAACATAAATGCTTTAATGGGTCAGAGGATCCGTATATTTACGAATGATATGAGTAACTGCAGTAGACCTTAACCTTTATGTAATTTTCATATCAGACTTCTCTATCACAAGCTTATATCATGGATCCGGTCTACATTAATTGGGATCTACTGTCCTCCCAAACTTTGACCCATTAATTTAGATCATTTATTGGGTCACTTTATTATCTTTATTTAGATCAAATTACGTAACTTAACCGATAAGTTACTAAAAAATCAAAAATTGCAATTAATAGTTGTCAAACTTTATGAGAAAGGACAAAATTGTCCAATATTCCTCCCTTTAGACAATCATTAACTGCAGATTTGACTCTAGTTTAAAAATTTTTTGAAGAAAACCCGAAGGGGTGTAGTAGTTTCGCAAACTCTTCGATTTGACCGCAGTTACTTGTAAGGTTCTGCCGTAGTTACTTGTAACTGTATCTGTCAATTACTAGATATAAAGTAAATGTATCAGCAACTGTTAATTTTTCTATACCAAACAAAAACAGAAAAATAAATACAAAATTAAACAGATAAACACCAAAATTTGGTAATGCAATTCGGCACATCTTGCCTACGTCTGCGGGGCCTTCACCTAGCTTAATTCTTTCACTAATGACAATAGTTTTATACAAGGCTTTAATGAGCTGACACCACTTAACCCTTGACACTATCCCTCGTCTTTACTACCCGTGAAAGAATTTCACACCCAATAACACGACCGACTCGTGTTAACCTCGACAGAGGATTTACACACACTGTTTAATAATAAAGACAATTAAGCAAACAACTCAAGTGATTAAAATAACTACAAATAAAAACAAAATTACTTGAGATAGAGAGAAACAACTTTTCGATAAATTCAACTCCTTCTAAGACAGATCTGAAAGTTGTTCAAAAATTAAATTGTTGTAGTTAGCTGCTGGGATTTTTCTGCCTTACTTTCAGCCATGAATCATCAAAGGCAACCAATATATACAACAGAAGGCTGACGTTGAAGAATTGAAGAGCAATTTTCAGAGCAACCAGAAAAACATCAACGATAATAGCCCCAACATAAAAACACAGCATCAACTCAAGATGAATTTTCTTTTTGCAACCAATAACATTAACTCACGATAGAGTGCAGTCCTCACAAAGGCAATCCTGGGTTACACAAAAAACTCAATAGAAACCTAGCTCACACAAACGTTGCTACACCACCACCAAAAGCACTAAAGATTACCGTCAATTCAAACAACAAAGACCCCACAACAAAGACCCAAAAACCATACAAAAACCCTTGGCCATACGTCTGAAATTCTAGCAATAAACCTTGACTCTCACACACGTAATCCATCATACTTCTTGTCAAGATACACATTAATTAAGGATAGGACTCTATCACAACTAGAAGGTTATCACCAATAGCTTTTTGAATCCAAGTTATTATCTAATTAATATCTTATATATCCAATTAATGAATAAGATGCCAAAACTAAATAAAAAGATATATACTATATATCCTAACAATCCCTCCCCCCTCCCTTTTTGGCATTGTTTGTCACAAATATGAAAATCCTTCTAAATAAAATAATTGGACATATAATCCATACGAGAAAAGAACTCCCCCTTAATCCATCATCAAGTTCTAAAGAACATCTATCAAATTCTTCAAGTTCAAGAAACATCTAAAGAAACAATAATGAACAATTATCTAATCATCCAAATTTCTCCCCCTTGAGACAAAAAGATGCCAAAAAGCAAGACTAATAGTCACACATATACGTTGAAATCTCCCCCTGAATGGAATAGTCACCAAAAACAATTTGATGTCTCCCATTTGAGATAAAACATTATCAAAATGCATAATCATAAGAATCAACAATAGGTGCCGCGGAAGAATAATAATCACACCAAGATGACAATTTACCATCATTCAAAACACTAAGAGATATGCGAGAGAGAGAGAGAGAGACCCATACTGATGAGAGAGTTGAAGAGTCTTTAGTGGAACCAAATAAAAGTCACAATGCAAACTAATAAAAATATAGGACGACAATGGCTACATAAAAACTAAAGAAGACAATTTTTTTCGTTTCATTTTTTTAAACAACAAAGAAATAATTCAAAAATATAAAGCACACAGTCCCTGTGCCTCTCGAAAAAATTCAAACTTGGCCTTATTTCTCATCATATTATCTTTGTCTTCGGTTTCTTCTTCTGAAGTAACTGAATTGTCCTCTGTCTAACCAGTTTCTTTAAAAGCAGTAATTAACTGTGAATCTGTAAAGTTTCTTGTTTTTCCTTCACTAAGTTTTTGTGCTTGTAATTGACCCTTTTGAATCCAAGTATGCTTCAGTACCATAGGTTGATGCTGGAAATTTAATGGAGAGTGTTTAGATTTTCAATTTTGACCCATTTGAAACATCATTTATAACAATTTATAACATTTCGGTCTTATCTGCCCAATTACCCCACAAAAGTGACATATAGGTATGAACCTCAAATTTTTCTTTGAGATTTCTCCTGAACAAATTTGATCGCACAAATTTTCTCATCATTCGACTTGGAACATTCACCTCTATAACCAATGCCTTGAAGATCTCCTTTAGCCTTACCAATTTCCAACAACTTTTCTAGCTTTTCGGTACCTTCATTTAACATTCTTATTCCTTTTCTTGTACTGAACAACTTTAATTTTGTTTCACCAAGCTCATCTAATGTAGACAACAAATTCTTCTCTAGATCTTGAATGATGTTCTTCATGGAAGAGTTTTTCTCCTTCAACTTGTCATTTTTCTTACATGTTTGGACCCATTTACCATACATTAACTCATAGGCTTCATAAATACCTTCCTTTTTATCATCTGAAGTACTATTATCACTGTCATAATTTAAGAATGAGCTTTGAGCTAAATTGTTAGTGTTTTTCTCGAAATTTCCCAATTTACTCACTTTTTTGTCTTCAGTTACTTCCTGCTCGGTTACTGTTAAACTAGTAACTGAACTTTTGTTGTATAAAGTAACTAACGTAGCACTATTTATAGCTTCTTCTTCATTACCATACTCACTTTCGGATTCATTCTCACTCCAAGTGCTTGTATAGGACTTTCCTTTTCTCTTCTTTAAGGTGTCAGCACATTTCGCTTACACATGTCCGAAGTCTTGGCACTAATGGCATTGAATTTTCTTCACTTTTCTTTTACCCTTTTGAGTTTTGGCTTACTATTTAAAGTTGTTGTTCAATGAGGTCCCACCTTCTTGCCTACACTCGGATCTGTCATTTTTCACTCTCTTCAGCCACTTACTGAACTCTCGTATTAATAGCTTCATATCCTCATTCTCATTGGATTCATCTTCTACATCATTCATACTGTTTCCAATTTCAGCTTGTAGTGCCAATCCTTTGCTCATTTCTTGTTTACCACTTAACAAATTCATCTCAAAATTAGTAAGAATTCCAATTACCTTATCCAACAAAAAATCATTGATGTCATGAGCTTCCTCAATTACTGCAATTTTTGGAATGAACCTCGGAGGTAGTGATCTCAGCATCTTTTTGACCAGTTTCATATTAAAGTATTTCTTCCTAAGTTGATGAGCTTAGTTTGCTATATCACGCAATCTTTCATGAAAGTCCCCGATAGTCCCATTTTCATCCATCTTCAGTTCTTCAAATCTCACAGCTAACATCTAAAGTTTTGACGCATCACAGATTTGAACCCTTCATGAATAGTCTGCAAAGTATCCCACGTTTCTTTAGCTGATTCACAAGTTGATATCATTAAGAAGCATCCTTCATCAATAGCACTGAAAACTGCCTGCAATGCTTGTGAGTTTCCAAGTGCTCTTTCGTCTTCGGCCCTTGTCCATTCAGATGGATCTTTTAGAGCTATCTCTCCCTTATCGTCAGTAATCAATTCAACTTCTTCCAAGGCAGATCTGAAAGTTGTTCACCAATTAAATTATTGTAGTTAGCTGCTGGGATTTTTCTGCCTTACTTTCAACCAAGAACCATCAAGGGCGGCCAACATATACAGCAGAAGATTGACGTTGAAGAATTGAAGAGCAATGCTCAGAGCAACCAGAAAAACATCAACGATAACAGCTCCAAGACAAAAACACAACATCAACTCAAGATGATTTTTCTTTTTGCAACCAATAATAGTAACTCACGATAAAGTGCAGCCTTCATATAGACAATCTTGGGTTACACAAGAAACTCAATGGAAACCCAGCTCACACAAACGTTGCTGCACCACTACCAAAGGCACTAAAGATTGTTGTCAATTGACGCAACAAATACCCCACGGTAAAGACCCAAAAATCATACAAAAACCCTTGGCCATACCTCTAAAGATTCCAGTAATAAACCTTGACTCTCACACACGTAATCCATCATATTTCTTGTCAAGATACTTATTAATTAAGGATAGGACTTTATCACAACTAGAAGATTATCATAAATAGTTTTTGAATCCAAGTCATTATCCAATTAATATCTTATATGTCCAATTAATAAATAAGATGCCAAAATTAAATAAAAAGATATATACTATATATCTTCACAATCTCCCCCTTTTTGGCATTGCTTGTTACAAATATGAAACTACCCCTAAATAAAATAATTGAACGTATAATCCATAAGAAAAAAGAACCCCCCTTAATCCATCATCAAGTTCCAAATAACATCCAGCAAATTCTTCAAGTTCAAGAAACATAAAAAGAAACAATAATTAACAATTATCCAATCATCCAAATTTCTCCCCCTTAGGACAAAAAGATGCCAAAAAGTAAGACTAATAGTCACACATATACCTTGAAATCTCCCCCTGAATGGAATAGTCACCAAAAACAATTTGATGTCTCCCCCTTGGGATAAAACAGTATCAAAACACATAATCATAAGAATCAACAATAGTTGCAGCGGAAGAATCATAAGCACACCAATATGACAATTTACCACCGCTAAAAACACTAACAGATATGCCTGAAAGAGAGAGAGATACTCGAGAGAGAGACCCATACTGATGAGAGAGCTGAATAATCTTCGGTGGAGCCAAATAGAAGTCACAATGCAAACTACTAAAAAGATGAGATGACAATGACAACATAAAAACTAAAGAAGAACTAAAGAAGACAATTTTTTTCGTTTCATTTTTTTAAACAACAAAGAAATACTTCAAAAATATAAAGCACACAGTCTCTGTGCCTCTCGAAAAAATTCAAACTTGGCCTTATTTCTTGTCATATTATCTTTGTCATCGGTTTCTTCTTCTGAAGTAACTAAATTGTCCTCTGTCTGACCAGTTTCTTTAAAAGCAGTAATTAACTATGAATCTGTATAGTTTCTTGTTTTTCCTTCACTAAGTTTTTGTGCTTGTAATTAACCCTTTTGAATCCAAGTGTGCTTCAGTACCATAGGCTGTAGCTGGAAATTTAATGGAGAGTATTTAGATTTTCAGTTTTGACCTCTTTGAAACATCATTTGTAACGACTGATAACATTTTGGTCTTATATGCCTAATTACTCCACAAAAGTGACATATAGGTATGAACCTTAGATTTTTCTTTGAGATTTCTCCTTAGACAGATCTAGTCGCACCAATTTTCTCATCATTCGACTTGGAACATTCACCTCTATAAGAAATGCCTTGAAGATCTCTTTTAGCCTTACCAATTTCCAATAACTTTTCTAGCTTTTCGGTACCTCTATTTAACATTCTTATTCTTTTTTTTTGTACTGACCAACTTCAATTTTGTTTCACCAAGCTCATCTAATGTAGACAACAACTTCTTCTCTAGATCTTGAATGATGTTCTTCATAGAAGAATTTTCCTCCTTCAAGTTCTCATTTTTCTTACATGTTTGGACCCATTTACCATATATTAACTCATAGGCTTTATAAATACCTTCCTTTTTATCATCTGAAGTACTATTGTCACTGTCATAATCTGAGATTGAGCTTTGAGCTGAATTGTCTACGTATTTTTTTAAATTTCCCGATTCACTCACTTTTTGGTCTTCAGTTACCTCTTTCTCTGTTACTGTTAAACAAGTAACTGAACTTTTACTGTACAAAATAACTAACGTAGCACTATTTATAGCTTCTTCTTCATTACTATACTCACTTTCGGATTCATTCTCACTCCAAGTACTTGTATAGGACTTCCCTTCTTCAAGGTGTTAGCACATTCCGCTTGCACATGTCCGAAGCCTTAGCACTTATGACATTGAATTTTCTTCACTTTTCTTTCACCCTTTTGAGTTTTGGCCTGTTATTTGAAGTTGTTGTTCAATGAACTCTCGTGTCAATAGCTCCATATCCTCATTCTTATTGGATTCATCTTCTACATCATTCATACCTTTTCCAATTTTAGCCTGTAATGTCAATCCTTTGCTCATTTCTTATTTGCAGTGCACGCGCCAGTCAACGTTTGCCCCAGCTGTCTCCCAAACACGTGCCCATCGTCTTCTCCAAAAGCTCTGTCTGCCTCTCCATCTCCCTCCCACGTCATGCTTTAAACCGCTTCCATCTTCCACGTTCCTTCAACAGCATCAACCGCAACACCACGTTCCACGTTTGTCAAACCAATAGCCATCGGTGCTTAAAACTGTCAGCTCTCGACAATTCTCCAATCCTCTTCTCCATTTTTCTCCTCACCAAAACCTCCCTACACCACTGTCTGTAACATCCCGTTACCTATCTTAAGGCTAAAATGATGTTTATAAGAGTTTAATGAGAAATTAGAAAGGGTATTTTATGCTTATGCATAATATGGCATACACATACACAAGAATATTGATTTTTGAACACATTTAAATGATTGTACATGCATTCGTTGACATTTTCTGGGTATAAGTGATTTTAATGAGATTAAAATGTGAACTGGGGATTATTTGTCTTGAAAATTAAATTGGTGTGTACTAAGATTGATTTAGCAAATTTGGTGATATTTCTGACATTTTGAAAATTAGGGGTATTTTGGACTAAAAAAGTAGAAATAAAAGACAAATGGACCAATTATTGCGTGACAAGTGGATCAATAATTAGGAGATATATGAACTGATTAATTAGTGACATATGGCATCTTAAAGTGTAGATAAGTGGCAGCATATTAGGTTGATACATGGCATACATGCCTTAAGGCAAATGCCTTGGCCAAATTATGACACCTAACATATAGTAAAGAAAGTTACAGTAAAGATAGTTCTGTAGTTTTCTCTTTTGTTCTTCACCTTCTCCACCGAAATTGCATCCACTTTCTCTTTGAAATTGTGGTTAAACTCTAGCTCTAATTACTACAGAAAAGCTACATTTTAATTCCCCACAAAATATCCAAAAAACCAGTTCAACGTGGTCTTCATATTGCTATCCAAAATCAACCTATTTTCACCTTGAGTTTATGATGAATCATGCATGAATGGAGGCTTCGATAATCTGAAGTTGTGAGCTGAAATTGGAAGCTTAAAAAATAGGTAGCAAACTTGTTCTTTATGGTATGTTTATTAGTATAAGAATAATGTTTGAATTGGACTGAAATGCATGTGATATTGGTGAAGAAGAATTGCTGGAATATGTTAGCTATAGTGTTTTCTATGAACATCCTTTGTTTTTTTTGTTATAACTTCTTCTTCTGACACCCAAATGACATGAAACTTGAACCAATAGACTCATATCACATTGTTCTTAATCTTCACTTAATCTCCACCAAAATTTATGAACTTCTGAATCCATTCAAAAAAGATTGACTGATAAACTTAGGATGAAAATGGTGAGTGTGCTGGAATATTGTTAAATTGGAATGATTTCACTGATCATGCTTCGATATTTTGGCTATATTTTGATTTGTAGATTTCCAAATGAGATTATTCTTGATTTAAATTGAACTAGATACATTTGGCTACAATTTTTAAGAAGAAATTAAGTTTGAATTCTGTCCTTAAGAGTCTTGAAATGTAGCTTGAAATTGAGTTTTGGCTTAGGCTATAGCATTACCTGAGACGAAAATCATATCCTGTTGTTATCGAATAAAATGTATTGATGTACGCCGAATTAGACTAAGTTGTCTTTAGAAAAGTTGTAGATTATTCTCTTAGCTTTCAATTGGTATAAATTTGATATTTTTTGGATACTAGAATTGAGAGATATGAGTTGTAAAAATTTTGAGTGCATGATCATTGACCGCGCATCGTAACGCTAGTCAAAATAAAATAACTAGACTACTACTGTAGCAGTGGCGAGTCTAGGTCCATCCTACAGAGAGTGTGTGTAAAGTTTGTGAAATGAAGTTAATCGGTGTTTAGGAAAAAGGAGGGTTTTAGATTTTTTTCAAGAAGAAAATAAAATAAAACTAACTAATAAAAACAAATTAAAGAAAACATGCAAAAAAAATTAAAAAAAAGTGGGGAATTCAGTAGGGACCCGGTTCTTTGATTCAATCTCGGCCTACACCCTGACTAAGCATATTTTATTAATTTGTTGATCTTTAATCTCTCTTAGAAACTATTAATCGTGGGTTAATAATTAACCCGAGTTTTTCCTTAGGTTTTGTTTAATCAAGATACGATCGTCAATTAAGCCTAACCACCGAACAACCTAGGATACGATCTCTAGATTTAATTAGGCAGTAGCATTACGAGTTAGGAAAACCGATTAATCAAAGCAACAACCACATACGATGCGCCATTTAACCTAGGTCATGTAATCCCTAATGATTACAAATCATTAGTCGTTACACATGAATTTTAACATAATAATTACGGATTATATCGAAATTCTAGCAAAGGGTTTGAAATTAACAATTCAATGAACCCATTAAAATCATCAATTCACAATACCCAATAGGTTTATACACAACTAACTAAATAATAACAAAAATCCGATTATCCATACACAAATCCCAAATCAATTAAAATAGGATAACACAATCAATTTCTAATAAGGGAAAGAAACAACAAAATAATTAAAAAATACTTAACCCAGGTCGTCGACGTCGATTTTACCTCTGAACCGGTTTCAGGATGTCTAGCTCTTCATGGGTCTCTCCCGATAAAAATGCTTCAACTCCATTCTTAATCCTTAGTAAAAAAAATCCTTTACTGTTCACTCCTACTCTTCACTGCCTACTCTTCTTCACGCTCCTACCCAGCTGTTGAGTATGCGCCGGCGCTGTAGCTCAATGTGACCATTAAAGGTCTACATCAATAAAACCTCTAAAAACCTCCACCTTGCTTGTGCCAACACTCTCTTCATTTATTCCTATGTGCTGCATGGTGCTAGGACGCCTGTTGCGTCTCTTTGGTTGCCTTATTACGTGATTAGCGTCTCAATCCCCTTGTGTGTGACTTCTATTTTTAATTTGCTCCTCCAAAATGCACAACTGCTCTTATTTGCGTTTTTATTAAACGCCCCAAAACACGCTGCTTGTTCCTCCCCTCTAGTGCTGGTTTTTTCCTTCTTTTATTATTCTTCAAAAAGACGCTGTGCTGGGTCACGCCTCTTCTACGTAGCTACCTTATACTCTTGATTTAATTTTGCTCTCTTGCGCCTGCTTTAATTCACACTCTCCCCTTTGCTGTTTGATGCTTTTTTCCTCATGTAGCTAATTGCCTTCTGCACCTGTTGTAAAACGCCGCGTGTTTTCTTCTGCCTGCTCATTCAAGTTTCAATTCATTTAATTTGCTTTTTCCTCCGTGCGGCGTCGTTTGCAACGTGGAATGCCAACTCTTGCTGATTTTTAGCTTGTTTCTGCGCTGTAGCTTCTTTGTCTCTAGTGATGATGTGACAATTAAGTTTGCAAAGCCCTCCTTAAAACCTTGCTTGCACCCCCCCCCAACA